>JAIFAC010000360.1:0-117006 GCA_026545765.1 Plantago major
ATCACAACCGCCATCTTCGATTTCTTCACTTATCCGTTCTTTGTTCTTCGATTTCGCCTTCAGAATTCGCTTCCTCTAAAAGTGGTCTTTACGATATTGTCAGATCTTCAATTATCTTCGCATTGGTTGGTCGATGACATGTTTTGACACTCAAACTTCGCACGCCAAATTCAATAGATTTGCTTAATCCTTCCGATTTCACCTAAATATGACGTTGGTGCCCGGAATCGCAATTCCTCAAGAACACGATCATGACCTACAAAATACACAAGAAGTTGGTAATTGACCATAATATGATACTTAATATTGAATCTGGGCAAAAACGAGGGTCTAAAAGCGTGCAAAATAGCACATTTCATTGTCACATCAAATAGCATAGTACGAGATAGGTCGGGGGGTCCTTTACGCTTCACTTTCATCGATCACAACACCGTAGAATTCAATTGCAACTTAATCATTTGTTTACTTACAATCTGTCTGCTTTCTGCACACATAATCAATTACAATATTTGCTTGTTCCTATGCTAAGTGTCCATGGAGAACGACATCCCGAGTCAACTTTCCGCTATAACTGTGGATTTGTGGACTTCCGACAATAAATAAATTTAATCTTTTATTGTATTTGAGAATTATAGGTACTACAACGAATACAAATTCTTAAGTGCACATCAGGTGTGTTGTTTTTTATATCCCAAGGCACTTATTTATATCAGAATTCGTGTTCGCTACTCATGATGATTAAGGAAGGTTAAAATGGCGGGTCTAGCTTTTACTTGAAAAGCCTCATTTCTAGAATATTTCCCTCATATTACTACCGCATGTGAATTCTCGAGGTTTTTGTCTGCTTTCCTTGTTCTTCAATTTTGGGTTTCAGAATTTCATTTCTAAAAGTGATCTTCTACAATGTTTTAGAATTTCCAAATATCTTCACAACGGTTGGTCACATTCCTCGATTCGACACCTTAACTCGCGGTATGAGAAAATCAAGTATTTCTTATTTTTCCGATTATGCAACATGACGTTTTGGCACCTAAATCGCAATTCTCAAAAACACGATCATGACCTACAAAATATAAAAGAAGTTGGTAATTGACCATAATATGATACAAATATTAAATTTTGGTGTTATCCGTATAACTACAAAGTAAAAGACTAGAGGGGGTGAATAGTCTTTTAAAACTTTTGTCGATAAACAGCTTTCGATATCCGTGAAGATATCCGATACTTAATTTTAGAGTAGAAGACTTTTCTGATAAGTGCACGTGTTTCAAGAAGATGTAAGTACTTTGCAAGATAAGTAAAGCAAGTAATAAACTTTAGAAAGTAAATAACACAAGTCTTTTTATAGTGGTATCTCAAGGTATGAATCCTTCAACTAATCCACTTCGCCTTACTCACGAGAATCCAATCGAGATGTATAAATGAGGTAACCTTATAGATATCTTCTCTTGATTCCTAAATACACTAGGTTCCCAACCAAGTGTTCCCTCGAGTTATTCCCTGCTTTCACATCCAAGTACTTCCTCATCAAACCTTTTGAGCTATTCCTTAGTTTCCCAAACTAAGTACTTCTTGTGCTCAATAACCTCGAGTTATTCCTTAGTTTCCCAAACTAAGTACTTCCTGCATCTACGCCGATTAAGGTGTTGGTTAAGGTAATTAAATTGTCAAGGAGCTTCTTTAATAACTTGTTCGCTTATTCAGATAGCTCGAATCAAGTATACTTAATACACTTTGAAATGTATGGTATCTTGTTCTCATCGACCCAAGTCTATGGTAAGTGTTCAAGAGAATGAAACTCAGATATGAAATCTTAGTTCAACTCTTTCACAAATAACAATGCTCAAGTATGATCGTGACTTAGAACTTTGATGCTACTTAGAATCAAGAGCTTTGGTCGCAATGTAAAGCTTCAAGGTAAGTAGTTTGCTTGAGAGAGCTTGTGTGAGAGTGTAAGTTCTGTGTGTCTTTTCAAGCAATCTAAGTGTTGATATTTATAGATGAATTTGAGTGCCGCTTGAATAGTATCCGTTAGTTTAACTCAATTTCAAACTATTGATATCCGAGTATAATCAGAGTGTTTGTCTTCTTCATCGGTTACCGCTTTTGTTCGACATTTATGTTCATGCATTTAATGCAATCATTATACTTTGTCCTCAGTGACAAAGGAACTATGCATCAGATCGTAGATCTTATTCTATCGTAGTTCTCAAGCTTTGCATGTTCTTTTCCATCGATTATCACAACTCCGTATACCACTTGTAGAAACAACTTTGTTATAAAATATTTCTTTTCGTAAACATAGTTTATGTCCAAGGTATCCGAGTGTAGATATTTGTGGCACTTTCCTCATCTCGTAAACCTTTATTCTCGATATCTTTGCAACACTTGTGTTTCAAACACTTGTTTCTTCAAGATATCTAGACATAGGTGTCTAAAAATCCTTTTCTTTAGCAATCTTGCGCCTTCAAATCTTCAAATCCATTGAACTTTTCCTCGATGCCTTCTTCGGGTCTTCTTCATAAAATAAAATTACATTTCGAGACCCAACATCCTATACAAGATTTGCTAGACTATCATACTTAGTGAGTTTCCTCTTTTACAGTGTTCAAGTGAACTAAGAGTACTAATCACCTTTCTGAGCTAAGATAAGTCATTAGGTTGCTGATCAAAATCTAAACAGATATTCCTAACAAATTTCCCCCATTTTGATCAGTCAACGATGACTATCCACCTATTACAACTGATGAGGAAACAATCCACTACTTAATCATTTCTTATGATTTTAATTCATATAATTAAGTGCGTAGTAAACATCAACCAAATCACAAGGTGTGATCTTTGCTAACAAGTTATCTTATAGAAAATAATATTTGAGAGTAAGTTCATCGATATGTTACGTAGAAAGTTTACGATAACTTTAATACATAATACAATTCACCAACAAGATACAAAAATTCCTAGTAAATTAGGACAACAGGAGTAGCCAAGCTCCAAGTAGACATCCTAATAAACTTGTCTTCAAGTCTTCAACACTTCAAGTCTTCAAAAGTAGTTCCATGGATCAATCTGCAAATTTCTATCACCAAACCTTTTGATATCATCAGACTAATCATAGAGAAGTGTTCTAACAATCATCTCTCGGCCTCGCAAATCCATGCACTTCCTCAGGTTTTGGTAGATTTTTTCGCAAAATGCTTGACCCACAAATACTTTCCCCATTTCTGTGCATGCTCAATTCTCGATATCTAATAGCTTAAAGTATTCATAAATGATCTTCGACATCCGATGTCACGCCAGTAGTGATCTTCGCCATAGAAGGACTCATAGGTTCCACCGCAAGTCTTGCTCAGCTCATTCCAAAGATGTTGGGAATTCGGCACATCATCCGCTTTCCATAAGGACATTCATCGAGAGGTCCTTCTTCATGGCTTCTATTCTCTTGATTACTTCAAAATCCAACCAAGCTTTGATGTGGTTGGTGTTAATCAAGATCGCTTGTCTTTTCTCCATGCCATGAGTCGCTTATGGATTGGTTCGGAAAATTTGAGTTTACCAAGAGATGCTTAAGTTCCGTAATCCAAGAGCCATTCTTCCGATTAATGCACCAGAGAGAGGAGTCACCATGATCTTCACATACTCAATTCGCTTCTTCAGCCTCGAGTGGTAGTTGTTGTCTTTGTTCAGCCTCACTGCTCCTCCTTTGTCTTCAATTCTTTTGGGTGATGCTTGAAGAACCACCCCTGATAGACTTGGTATTTCCAGATGGTGTTTTAGTCGCCAAAGGCTTTGCAACCATGGGCTTAGTAAGGCTATCAATTTTCCTTTTTCTATGAAGAGGAGCTTCATCTTCATCACTCTTCATCATCATCAATATTAATTTTGTGAGACTTTTGCCTTCTTCATTGCCTGTAGATTTGATTTGGCCTTCTTCATCTTCTTCGTAAGATTCATCAATCCTCTTACTTGTCTTCTCTTTGGAGCCTTGGTGCCCTCGAGGTTTTTGCTCGCCCTTGTTTTCATTCCTTGTTCGTAAAGTCGAGTGGTGGCTACTATCTCGTAGAAATTGACTAGAGGAGGGCTCATTTATTCGAGAGGTGGTTGTTCGATTTTCTTTTGTTTCCTCTTCCTCTCGAGCATCTTGATATTCTCCCCTTAGTCATTGTCGATCGACTAAGAATCACAAATGATTCGAAGAGAGTTAAAGTTGCCTTTGCAGATAGTCAGAAGCAAAGAACTAACGCTTCCAGATCGGCCTTGAGCTCCCGATTTTGTTTGATAAGACCAAGATCCTTATCAAGAAGCTCTATGGGCCTTGAACAAAGATCTCGCTTTTTCCAAAGAAAGATAGCACGCCTTCAAAGGCTTTTATGCCAAGTTTTAGTCATCATCCCTAACCATGCCTAGATCTTTCGAGAAATGACCAGACCGTTGTTCTCCCGAGTGATGAGCTCAAGAATGATTTCAATTCTACAGGACCCATGCAAGGCGCTTTATCTTGAGAAAACAACCTTTTCAATTTGTCCAAGATTGATATCTGCTCAAGTATTCATCGAGTTTACATTCGGTACTTTGTCAATATTTCAGAGCAATCACTTCCTTTTCAAATGAGAAACCGCTTAAATGTTCATTGCGGTATTTTGTCTTCTTCATCATTCGAAAGTTATCACCAAAGGATCTTCATCCTCGACATTTTCATCAATGTTTTCTAGTCCAAAGAACCATCTCGTAGACGGGTTTCTTTCCTTTCAAAGGAGGAGGATGGTACATCTTTTGAATGCATTAGCATCATGTTTGTCACTAGATACTTGCTCAAGATTCAATTCCTTAGCAATTGCCTCAAAGAAGTCGGAGTTCTTTCATTTCAAAGATAAGCTTCCATTTCCTCGATTGTTTGATCTTCAATCTTTTGGAGCTTTTCTCCGGATTCACCATCTTTTCTTCCAGCTTGAAGATGCATGTTGTTCTTCCTCCAACAGCTTGTTCGAGTTGAGCAACTCGCCTGCATCCGATATTTTCGAGTTGTTCCTTCAGAGTGCTCTACTACTTGGTCAAGAGTATCTTTGTGTCAGAGTCGATGAGTAGATTTCGAGGAGATGGAGGAGAGGATTGTTGTGATGTCCTCTCAAAGGTGCTTTTCAAAGACTGAGGTAATGTTTCATGAATCCCTCCCGCCCCCGGTGCAGCATCATCATCATCCTTTTGTGATGTTCAGAGGAGGTTCATCAAAGTTATTCTCATCTATTTCTTCCTCCTCATCGCCTTCTGATACAAGATTAATCACTTCAGAATAGTGATCTTCCCCATTAACCTCCTCTTGCTCGTAGGAATAAATTGTAGTCTCGAGCAGATCGGCTTGAATGCCATCTCAGAATCTTGTCTCGATCATCACCGATTGAAGGAATCAACTTGTGCCACTTCCGAGAAATCCTTATGCAATAAAGTCGCAATTTGATACTGCTCCGGGGAACATTGCATGGATGTAGTTCTCCAAGTCAAGAGCTCGTGCTCGCCTCGTAGGTTGATCTGCGGATTCTCAATATTTCAGAGATCGAGCACATTAACCTCCGCCATTTCTTGAAGCACTTAATGTGCTTTCGCAGGTATGAGCCTTGAAGAAGGGAAGTAGTCCTTTTCTCATCATCGTGACCTTCGTGGCACTTGTTTGAGCCTCAAAGAAAGAAATCGTTAGATTCAAAACTTGTGTAGATATCCGAGTATCGGAAGTTAGGTTTCGAAGTTACCCTAATGAGTAAATCAGTGCAGAGACTTATACTATCGAGACAGGGGTTGCCTCGATATCTTGTCGTAAGGTGGAGACTTGGAAGTCCGTCCTCATCAACCTTTCTTTCCGCTAGAACCTCGAGAATTAAAAACATAACACTTAGGAAATTTTATCAAGAAAATTTTATCGACAAATCGATATCCGAGATGTCAATTACCTATTCGAGGCTCAGATGCTTGTCTCACGTAAACTTGTGCGCTTCGAATCTTTTCGTGATGAGGGCCTTGATGCCTCATCAATTTCCATATGTTGTGAGGATTGAGTGGCAACCTCAACAACTTCTACTTTTTTTAACCTATTAAGTAGAATGTGTTACTCTAAGAAAAATGATCGAGATTATTCTTCGAGGAGTAGAAATATCTAATTAAAATACCTTTCTACCGAAGGTTCAGACATTTATTCGCCAAAGGCCTTGAAGCCTCGATTCTTCTCTCAAGAGATAGACTTTTCATCTTTCATTTTCTTCTCGCTTGGAGCCTATTAGAAACAAACACTTATTAGTCAAGTGTATCAACGAATATCGAAATTATATCTTAAGGAAGTCTTTATCACCGTAGTACGTGCTCGATTCCTTGTTGTGAGGGTATGGAAGCCTCCTTCTCGCTTCTCGAGGCAAGCTTCTCACCTCTTGTTCTCTTGTTTCTAATTCAGCCTCAGAATAAAGAAATTCTATTAAATATCGCAGTAGAGAGTTAAACCATTCAGACACCGAGTAATGTCAGTCGATTGGTCTCTCGAACTTGTGACCCTTCTATGCTGGTCTTGTTGGTCTATATATCTTCTTTGTTTGAAGTTTCGTACTTCAGACCTGTCGAGTATGCAACTTAGTTGCTCCCTAGTTGATCATTCTTAGCAGATGTCTCGCTTGATCCTCTCATCGAAATGGGAACCCGCTTTTGCGGTTTTCTTCAAAGAATGAAAGATGTCGGTATCTCAGCTCAAGTACCATTTCAGCAGATCCTTATCCGATCGCTGTGGTTGTTGTACTTGAGATGACCGCTGAGTGTTAAGGCATAATGATGTAATCCTCCAAAGACTAAGTTATCACCATCGAGCATCTTCAATATGCTTTATTCTTTCGCTCATGTGTAATTTGTCCAGCTATTGGACAAAGTTGCTTCTTCAAGAACCTTTGAAACAGTGCTTGTTCAAAGAACTCGTAGTGTAGGTTCTTTTCGATACTCTACACCGCCACTTTTTCAAGAATCTTAGCCCTTTTTGATTTTTCTAGGAGTTGAGAGATGACTAATTCATCATCTTCATCGCCGAGCTCTCATCAAGATTAGGAACCGATCGTCCATAATTCCCGCGATTTCGCAGATAGGGCGCATCCGCTACTACTTTCTTTAGCAAGATTTATGACTTCATCCAGGCTTTCGCAATAGTCTTAACATTTCAAAGCACTTTCTCTTGCCGAGTCTATTTGTTCAAGAGTCGATACCTCTTTGCAAGATTGATGAGTTCATCCGCATTTATGAGTTCATCTAAGAAGGGCGGTGTATCCGGGAATCGACAACCTCAATGGGTGTGCCTTCCGATTGCCAGACTTCTTCGTGAAGTTCGGGCTTCGTCGCAACCTTTCCCTCGATACCTCTTCGCCTTTCGCTTCGAACCTTTCCGAGATCTAGTAACCTTTTTCATCATGTTTGTATACTCATATTTGTAGAGTAGGTTACCGCTATATGTCACCTTCTCCGAGCTCAATGCCAAGCTTTTCCAAAGAAGTAGCATATCTTTAGACCATATCTTACGATGGTATTTAGCTCAAGAAGTCCCTTAGCGATTGTAGGCTCAAAGCCTTGAATTTTCTTCACAAATTTCATGAAGGCGCATTTTCTCCAATTGAAAGGGTTTTTCAAATTTTTGTCTTGTTGTTTCAACAAGAACATCATCATCCAAGTTTTCGCTTATCCGTCAAGACCTCCTTGTAGACCATCAAAGCATCTCGAAGAATGCATGCTAACACATCCTAGTGAACCAATAGATGTTCGTTCTATGTCAAGAAGCTTGAAATCAAGGGTGTATCCGATCCAAGATCACACACATCATCGCATAATTGTTTTACACCTTCAAGGAGATCATTATCCTTGGTGTCTATTTCAAAATCCTTTCCAAGATTTTGAAGGTCAAACAACTTGCAGAAGTTGTCGAGTCCGTATGATTTCCTTCTCGATCGACGCTTTATAGACACTATTGCAGCCTTCAGAATACAAGATATAATCCTGAGTTGTTGTAAAATTCCAAAGACATCCAAAGGAAGAGACTCTCCAATGGGAACAACAGATAGAAAACCTCGATTTGTGCCTTTCAAGCATGTCAAGGATTAACTTCATGTCGGCTTGACTTTCAATAGTAGCGTGAGGTATTCCTCAATCATGGAACCACCCCAAATCATTCTGTGGATTTGAATTCCAATGATTGGGATTGAAGTTCCTACCAATCGATTGTTAATAATTACTAACTCGTGCTTGCTTTTCAAGCCAGCATCAGGTGATTTTGGGATTTCCGGTAGTCATCGCTTGGGGCCATCTCTTTATATAGTGTGAGTTTTTCAAGGTCAAAGAGATTAATGTGAAAGATTAATGATTTTTTCCGTAAAACTAATTTGGGAGTAGAGATTTGCAGAAATTTGCTCTTGTGCAAGTCGGAATGTTGATTAGCGAAGGTGAATTCTTTTGCCAAAATCCTATATATATGTAGTAATGTAATCTCAACAAATACATACATACAAATTAATTTTGTGTGTAGTTATCTCGTATTGCGTATAGGCGTGGGTAAAAGCTTGTTCGATTAAATGCATAGTGGACCTCATTCAATTTCAACAAATTCACTATTTATCGAGAGTTAACCAATCGCCCATTTCATCAAGGGTCACCATCGCTTTTCAAAGAATGATCACAATCAACAATTGTAATTGTGCCCATTTAATGAATTTTGGCTATTAGCTATCTCGATCACGCTTCGTGAATGAGAACACTGATTGTATTTGATTCTATCTTATACTTGTTTTTTTTTTTTTATTTTTTCACAAAGATAGAAATAATTCAAATTTCAAGATAGTAGTTAATTGTACAACAGTACTATTCTCTTTGTGTTCCCTCATCGAAAGTGATCTAGATATCCGAAAATTCGCCCCGTAGATCTTTAAATAACTATTTTACCCTTTAGCCTTTGGTTTCTGGATACCCGTTCCAGATTCCTCTTTTCTGTCCTTTGGTATCTGAACTTTTTCAGTTCTTAGGTAGCTCCATTAGTCCAAGACTGTGTCTTAATGCTAAGAATCTACTTTCTTGTAGTGGCTTAGTGAAGATATCTGCAAGTTGGTCTTCAGTGCCAATCTTGAGTATCTCTATATTGCCTTTTTCAACATGGTCTCTGATGAAGTGGTGTCTAACATCAATGTGCTTTGTTCTAGCATGAAACTTAGGATTCGAAGTTATGGCAATAGCACTTGTGTTGTCACGTAAAATGGGAGTTTTCTTCATCGAGTCCATAGTCTCGAAAGGTTGTTGTATCCACAATATTTAGAAGCACAAGACCCAAAGAAGAATATATTCAAATTTCTGGTAGATGTAGCAATTGAGTTTTGTTTCTTGCTAACCATGATATCAATCTGGCACCAAGAAATTGACAAGTTCCTGAGGTGCTTTTTCTATCAAGCAATGATCCAACATAGTCAGCATCTGAATAGCCAACCAAACTCAATCCACTATCTTTTGGATACAACAATCCAACTTCTACAGTACCCTTTACATACCTTAATATCTTCATATCAATGTTGTAGTGTGATTGCATCGATTTATCAAATCTAGCACACTCCAACCGCATATTGAATATCGTGTCTACTTGCAAAGGAGGTATAGTAGAGACCCAATCAATTTCCTATACTTGTGTTCTTCAACACTCTTGTCAGATTCAGTATAGGTCATTTTGGTTCCAATGCTCATAGGTATCTTAGCATTCTTTTCAGAAGGCTTTAGATTGAACTTGTTGAGCATGTCTTTGCATACTTTGTTTGACTAATGAATATTCCATCATCGAGTTGTTCGACTTGGCTTCTTAGGAAATAATTCAATTCTCCCATCATGCTCATCTCAAATTTACCTTTCATGCTCAAAGAAAGTCTTCATTAAAGTTGTTTGTCTTTAGATCCAAATATAATGTCATCAACATATACTTGAACTAAAAGTAGTTTCCCATCATGGTTCAATGTGAAGAGTGTTTTATCAACATCTCCTTTCTTAAAACCTCTTTCTAGTAGGTATCTGGCCAATGTATCATACCATGCTCGAGCTTGTTTCAGCCCATACAGAGCTCAAGCTTATAGACCATCCTACTTTCTCGAGGAAACTTCAAACCTCGGTGGTTGCTCAACATGGACTTCCTCAAAGAAGTTCACCATTTAGGAATGCACTCGACATCCATTTGATAAACTGAAGTTATTATGAGTCAAAGGCTAGAAAGAGTCTTATTGCATCCAATCTTGAACTGTGCATAAGATTCATCAAAATCTAGTCCTTCACCGATGAATCCTCGCAACCAACCTAGCTTTGTTTCTTGTTATTTCACCAGATTGATTCATTTTGTTTCAAAACCCACTTGGTTCCGATTACGTATATTCCGCTAACAAATGGAACCAGCTTCTTAACTTTGTTTCTCTCAAATTGATTCAACTCTTCTTGCATTGCGTAGATCCAATCTTGATCCTTTAATGCTTCTTCTATAGTCTTCGTTCAATGTTTGAGATGAAACATCCATAGAGACAATTTGCATTTTCAAAGAATTGCTCTTCTAGTTCTAACTCCTCGTCTATGGGATCAATAACATCCTTTGCGTGATGATTTCTTATCCATTTCATAATGGGTTTTGAACTAGGATCAATATCATTTTGATTTGAATATGAATCAATATGATCTTGATGAGATACTTGCAAGATTCGAGATATCCTACACATGGGAAATGCCATGGATATCCGACACTTTTTCAAAGGTTGAGATATCCGACTTGCATTTCAGAATCTCGCTTTCGATACCTCTTCATGATGAAGGTTCTCAAGAATCTGCTCCATTTATGGAGTTCTCATAGGAAATTCTTCATCATGTCTTAGAGTCATCTGGTTGTTACTAAGCATAGGTTGCTTTTCATCGTCAGACTCATCCTCAATTTGAATGATAGAATTATTTCCTTCTGAGGATCCTTTTTTAGAATCTTTAATCATTAGTTCTTTGAACCTATCTGAGAGACCATCATTCAAGAGTACTTTCTTGTTTCCTTCATAGAACACTACATGAACAGATTCTTCGATCTTTTGTGTTCTTTTGTTGTAGATTCTGTAGGCTTTGCTATTCAGAGAATAACCAAGAAATACTCCTTCATCTGCCCTTGGTTGAAATTTTCTCAAGTATTCTTTTCCATTGTTAAGAACGAAACATCTGCAACCAAACACCCTTAGATGTTTGATACTAGGAGGTCTACCAATGAAAAGCTTGTAAGGAGTTTTGTAATGGGGTTTGTTAATCAGACATCTATTTTGAGTGTAGCATGATGTGTTTACAACTTCAACCCAATAGATTTCACTTATTTCAGTGTCAGCAAGCATTGTTCTTGTTGCTTCTTTCAGGGTCCTATTCTTTCTTTCAGCAACACCATTTTGTTGTGGTGTCCTTACAGAAGATAGTTGATGTTGTATACCTTTGCAAATACAAAACTCTTTGATGTACTGGTTCACAAACTCAGTACCATGGTCTGTTCTGATTACGGATACCTTGTCATTTTCCATGACTTCGAGCTTATTCAGCAAGTTAGGTATCTCAACCCTTGCATCAGATTTGTGTTTGAGAAAGACAACCCAAGTGAATCTTGAGTAATCATCAACAACAACCAAGCCATACTTCTTTCCTGCATAACTAGTTACTGAGGATTCAAACAGATCCATATGTAACATTTGCAGTGGCCTTTCACTGAAATGTCTAGTTTTAGACTTGAAAGATGTTTTGGATTGTTTTCCCATTTGGCAAGCTGAGCATACACCTTCTTTTCTATATGCCATTTTGGGTAAACCAACCACCAACTCTTTCTTGGCTAGCTTATTTAGAGTTTTGAAATTCAAGTGACTCATTCTTTTATGTCATAGCAAATTTTCTTCAGTGTGGCCAGATTGACTCACCATGAGACATTCTTCGGTTGTGGCGGATGCCCAATCAGCAACATAAAGATTTCCTTTACGCCTTGCAACCAAGACTGTCTTCTTTGACTCATTGTCAATCACTTTACAAAGTTTTGACTTGATCTTGACAGTGTATCCTTTGTCTACTAGTTGACTCATGCTTAGGAGATTATATTTCAATCCCTTTACATGAAGTACTTCAGAGATTGTAAGGGCTCCAAACTTCAAATTGCCAAAACCTATGGTTGGATTTTCATCTCCTCCAGCAAACCTGATAATTGGTCCATCATTGCAATTTTTGTAGTCAATCAGATTTGCTTTGTCTCCTATCATGTGCTTCCCACATCCACTATCAAAATGCCACTTTGAATTAGTCTTTAGAGTGTTCTGTACAAAACAGGAAACATGAGATTAGATTCTCATACCAACAATGGAACCATCTGGACTAAAGAATCTTCCAAAGAGGAATCCATTTTGAATGAATTTCTTAGGAACATTCTTTGTCTAACAGGAACATAAGGAGAAATCCTAGTTAAATGATTAGTATCATTGTTGTTAACAACTATTTTCTTCCTTGGTGTGTTCCTTGGTGCTCCATTTGGTGCTTTCAGATACCTATCGTGTTTCGAGTCCGCTTCCAAAGAAACTTAGCTTTCCTAGCTGATTTCTTCTAGCCTGCATTCACATTTTCAAGGGTTTGATTTATCTTCCACTTCGATAATTGTTGTGAGCAATTCTAGCCTTTAACCATCATTCTTGCTCTTGTTTGTATTCACGAGCAAGTTGTTTCCCGATGGCTTTATAGCCAATACCATTCCGAGCACCTGATGATGTCTGAGATCTCTTCTCAGCAGCTTTTCTAGTCTCTGGATGATCAATTTTCTTTTCAGAAAACGTGACATAGGAATATTTGTCAGCTCCTGCAATTTTTCCTTTTGAGACATATCATCGGTGATTACACTTCTCGTTGTTATGCTTCTTTTCGTAGACATTTCCAACAGCTTTTCCTTTCGACTTGTTTTTCCCACAAAAGCCTTCGTCGCGAATCGCTTTTCCTTTGTCAACAATCTTAGCTTTCAATCGACATCAGATTGTTTGGGAATCACCACGAAAGCATCGACAAATGTTCATCCTTCATTACTCTTATTCAGTGGTGGAACCGTCAGGTGTGTCCAAATTAAGTCCTCTATTTTCTCAAGGATCTCTTAAATAAGATTGTACTTCAAGAAGAGTGTCACTAGCTTTCGCATAAGATTGAAAAGATAGTTCTTTCTTTCGAGTTCCTTATTCTCGTAAAGAAGATCTTCACATTTCTTTTGAAGATTCGCCATCACTTCTTTATGTGACTTTTCGGTATCGATATCCGAGCCTTGAGAAATGCATTTTCAAAGATCCTTTTCTCGTATATCGATTATTTGAGAATTTTCCTTTACAAGAGAATTCTTTTCTTCTTCAAGGTTTTCTCTAGCTCGCACCATTAGAAATTCTCTTCAGAGAGATCAAGTTCTCTTTGAGTTTTTCCAGATCTTTGATTCCCTCTTCATCACTTTCATAAGTATAATAGGAAGTATGTGTTACCTCATCAGCCATTAGACAAGGTTCAATGTTTGAGATATCTGGAAAGATTTCTTCAGCCATTCCACACACTTCTTTCTTCTTTGACCAAAGTCAATTACTTCATGAGAGACACCGCATTTCGGGAAGGCAAAGTGGAATCATCAATCCTCATCCTCGTAATCGATTCAATATCTAGAGCATCCATGGATTTGAATCTTTTTCCTTTATTCAGGAGCATAGCTCTCGACTTCTTTGAAGATTCTTCGCCTTTCTTGTCACCCGCCTTTAGTTTGTTGAAGGCGGCAATCCTTCTTGAAATGACTGTGTTTTATAATAGAAACAGATATCGCTTCCGCTTCCTCAAGATTGATGCTTCGAGCCGATTTGTTCAAATGAAGCTTTGCATATTTTTGTAGGTGGTAGTTTGAGCCTAGATGCTTTTTCAGCTTCTTCGCTTTTCTTCTCTCAATTTTTCGACCGACATATTTTCCCATTTGCTTTACAAAGAAGAGCATCCTCCACCTCCTTGCCTTTCTTCTTTCGAAGTTCCTTGAGCAACTAGAGCAACATTCTCGCAACTTCGCTTGTTTATTCTCTCGAAATGTTCCCATAGTCAATAAAGGGGTGAGAGAAAAGTTCCACAGAGTGATATCCGCATTCCTCGTTAAAGTAGAAAACTTTGTGTGTTCCTGCCAGGATTTAGACTTCACAATAGTCTTAATCTTTTTACCGGGTATATCTATTACTTTCACCAAGTGCCCATGTCACTCATAAGTGTCGTAAACCAGAAATCTAGTTCTTCAAGAGTCTCGGTGGGACTTTGTTTGAAGTTTTGGAATTTGAGCTTCAAAACTTCGAACTTGTTTTCCTTTGTTTTCTCAGTGCCGGCACAAATTTCTTCAATCAATTGCCAGGCCACTTTTGCCGTTTTTGCACCCCACGCTTTATATCAGTGCTCTAGAGTAGAACGATGATGATATTACGAGCCCCGACCATCCAAATAATTTCTTGGCATCTTCCGATGTCCGAGCTCTCTGGCTTTCGTGGAATAACTCGACCGCTGTCTCCCACTAGTTGACGCATCTGTCTGTGAAGACCCATCTCTTTGTTTTCTGTCTCTAGCATTAGAAACCTCTATGACTTGCTTGAGTTGTTGAATGACTATTGGGCCATTCTTTATTACTGCGATCATTTCGTCACTGATGGCTTCTAGGTGGAGCATCATGTTGTTCTTCCATTTTTCATAATTCTTTGGCCCAAAGTCACTTAAAGACATCATGCAGAAAACACACTAAACAAACAAATCAAGTGTAGGTGAACAGCAGTTAGTGGGAACTTATCTGGGATCTAGGTTCAGTGCAGAAGTCTTGGGAACCTCCTGCTCTGATACCACTTGTTGGTCCAGATAACGGCAAAGTAAAAGACTAGAGGGGGTGAATAGTCTTTTAAAACTTTTGTCGATAAACACAGTTTCTCAGATCTGTGAAGATATCTGATACTTAATTTCAGAGAGCGGAAGACTTTTATGTGATAAGTGCACGTTTCAAAGAAGACGAGTGTAAGTACTTTGCAAGATAAGTAAAGCAAGTAATAAACTCAGAAGTAAATAACACAAGTCTTTTATAGTGGTATCTCAAGGTGGCGTAATCCTTCAACTAATCCACTTCGCCTTAATCGCACTCTAGAATCCACTAAGACAGATAAATGAGGTAACCTTACGTATATCTTCTCTTGATTCCTAAATACACCAGTTCCCAACCAAGTGTTCCCCCGAGTTATTCCCCGCTTTCACGTACCAAGTACTTCCGTACTTCAAACCTGAGTTGTTCCTTAGTTTCCCAAACTAAGTACTTCCTGCTCAATAACCTTGAGTTATTCCTTAGTTTCCCAAACTAAGTACTTCCCACTACACGATTAAGGTGTTGGTTAAGGTAAATTGTCAGTGAGCTTCTTTAATAACTTGTTCATTATTCGATAGCTCTGTGAATCAAGTATACTTAATGCACTTTGCAATGTATGGTATCTTGTTCTCTACTGACCCAAGTCTATGGTAAATGTTCAAGAGAATGAAACTCAGATATGAAATCTTAGTTCAACTCTTTCACAAATAACAATGCTCGTTAAGGATCAGGACACTTAGAACTTTGATGCTACTTAGAATCAAGAGCTTTGGTCGCAATAGAAAGCTTGAAGGTAAGTAATTTGCTTGAGAGAGCTTGTGTGAGAGTGTAAGTTCTGTGTGTGTCTTTTCAAGCAGTCTAAGTGTTGATATTTATAGATGAATTTGAGTGCCGTTTGAATAGTATCCGTTAGTTTAACTCAATTTCAAACTATTGATATCCGAGTATAGTATCAGAGCAGTTTGTCTTCTTCTTCGGTTACCGCTTTTGTTCGACATTTCGTCATGATTTAATGCATCGGACTATACTTTGTCCAGAGTGCCAACTTAACTATGCATCAGATCATAGATCTTATTCTATCGTAGTTCTCCAAGCTTTGCATGTTCTTTTCCATCGATTATCACAACCTGCATACCACTTGTTGAAACAACTTTGTTATAAAATATTTCTTTTCATAAACATAGTTTATGTCCAAGGTATCCGAGTGTAGATATCTGTAAGCACTTTCCTCGTCGTAAACCTTTTATTCTCGTGATATCTTTTGCAACACTTGTGTTTCAAACACTTGTTTCTTCAAGATATCCGACATAGGTGTCAAAATCCTTTCTTCAAAGAATCTTGTGCGCCTTCATATCTTCAAATCATGAACTTTTCCTCATGGATGCCTTCTTCTTGGTCTTCTTCATAAAATAAAAATTACATTTCGAGACCTAACATCCTATACAAGATTTTCTAGACTATCATACTTAGTGAGTTTCCTCTTTTACAGTGTTCAAGTGAACTAAGAGTACAAATCACCTTTCTGAGCTAAGATAAGTCATTAGGTTGCTGATCAAAATCTAAACAGATATTCCTAACACTTGGGAAAAAAAATGAGGGTCTAAACGCATGCAAAAATGCACATTTCATTGTCACATCACTCCACCAATGCTAGAATCGAAACACTTATGGAGGATGAGCGCCAGCAAGCTCCAATGCTCCATCAAGTGCTTCCTTCTGATCATCCTTAGAACAAAAGCCGCCGGAGTTCCCGATTCATCAAGGTTACAAATCTCATCGCAAAGATTGTAAACACCTTCCTTGAGAGTGTCATCATTGGTGTCGATGCTTGACCTCTCACCTGGGTAGGTAACCCAAAATGTTCACTGAAAGACTCTAAGTCCAGGGAAATTTCTATCCTCGACCTTAGTCTTGATGAGCACTTCCTCGCCATGATCTAGTGATCTCGCTAGTGATTTTGGAGTTGTTGTAAAATCCAAACATCCAACAAAGGAAACTCCAATCGAAGTGCAAAGAAGAATTGTTTGATTTTTGCCTTTTCAAGCATATCAAGCATTTCCTGTATATCTTGCTTGCTTGTGACTAAGCCAAGCATGAACTCATCAATCAGTGCTGCTCCCCACAACATCTTTGTAGTTTTAACAGTGGGAGACCATCTATCGTAGTTGAAATCCCCTTCAAGTCTTTAATCCACTATTACCAGATTAGGAACTTGCTTTGCAGCAATTCCTGATATAGAGACTTGGGATTTCTGGGACTGAGATCTCTTGGGGGCTATCTCTTTATATAGTACTGGTGAGTTTTGTAAGTGAGAAGAGAGAAGTGTTCATGAAAGTGGTTATTTTCAGAAAAACTTAACAAGAACTCGCAGAGATTTCAGAGGTTTTACGGAGATTAGCAGAGAAAACTTAGAGTGTTTTCGTTGTTTTGATGCAAGTGAAATTGTAGGATTAGGCGAAACTGTTTGTCTTCGCCAAAAACCTTTTTATATAGCAATGTAACTCTCAATAGTCACATACACACAAATCAATTTTGTGTGTATATATTTGTTTAATTGCATTGAGGCGTGGGGTGAAAACAGGATTTACATTTAATGCTAGTGGGTCGTGATCTATTTTTACTTCACTGCTTTTTCATCGAGACTTATCTCAGTTGTTCAAATGAACCACCTTTTTAATCAAAGGATGGGATTGCTTCTTCAGCAATGATCACAATTAGTGAATGTAATCGTGCCTAATAAATTATTTTTTGCTAGTAGCTATCTAAGTCTGTTTAAGCTTCAACAAATTGTAACTTAGAGACAAACTTATTTCTGAACGTATTGTCCAAGCTTTTCAGTCTGTTTGTAAATTTCACCAAAGTGAAAGATAAAAAACACAAGAGAGTAATTGACTTCTAACACTTGTACTAATCTTCTACTTTTCATCTTTTGCGTTCCCCCTTAATTTATGGGCCCTGATATCCGAAAGTACCGCCTCATATATCTTTTTGCCTTTTCACACTTAGCCACAATTTTATTGCTTTCTCAAAGAATCTCTTTTATTTCACAAAGTGCCTTTCTTTTCGTAAAGCCTTTTATTTTCTTCCTCGTTTATCGAGTTCTGCCTCGTATACCAAAGTCTTACTGTGGCATTTCCATTAGCCCAACACGATGTCTTAAAGCCATGAATCTGCTTTCAGCAGAGGTTTTGTGAAGATGTCAGCAAACTGATCTTCTGTACCAATCTTTAGTACTTCAATATCGCTTTTTCAACATGATCTCTAATGAAGTGGTGTCACATCAATGTGCTTTGTTCTTGCATGAAACTTAGGATTCTAAGTTATAACAATAGCACTTGTGTTATCACGTAAAATTGAGTTTTCACTTCATTGATCTCATAGTCTCGAGTTGTTGTTGTATCCACAAGATCTGGAAGCACAACACCCAACAACAATATACTCTACTTTTGTGGTTGATGTGGCTTCTGTCAACCATGATATCACCGTACCAAGAAATCGACATGTTCTCAAGTACTCTTTCTATCAAGCATTGATCCAAAGATAGTCAATATCCTAATAGCCACCGAATTCTATCAACTATCTTTGGATACCACAATCCAACTCCTATAATACCTTTCACATACCTTAGAATTTTCATTGCAAAGTTGTAGTGTGATAGCATAGGATTTGTTTGAAATCTGCACACACCAACCGTGATATTGAATATATGGTATGCTTGCTATGAGGTAAAGTAGTGAACCAATGAATCTCCTATACTTATGTTCTTCAACACTCTTATCAGATTCAGTATAGGTCATTTTGGTTCCAATGCTCATAGGTATCTTGGCATTTTTTCAGAAGGCTTAAGATTAAACTTGGAGCATGTCTTTGCATACTTTGTTCGACTCATGAATATTCCATCATTGAGTTGTTTGACTTGCACCCTAGGAAGTAGTTCAATTCTCCCATCATGCTCATTTCAAATTTACTTTTCATGAGCTCAACAAAGTCTTCACAAAGTTTCTTGATTTTAGATCCAAAGATTATGTCATCAACATAAACTTGAACTAAAAGTAGTTTGCAATCATGGTTCAATGTAAAGAGAGTTTTGTCAACTTCTTCTTTCTTGAATTCACTTGTTAGCAAGTACTTGGCTAAAGTGGCACACCATCCTCTTGGAGCTTGTTTCAGTCCATATAGAGATTTCTGAAGCTTGTAAACCATTTTGCTGTCTGATGGTACTTCAAAGCCTGGTGGTTGCTCAACATAGACTTCCTCAATAAGCTTACCATTTAAGAATGCACTCTTGACATCCAGTTGGTAAACTTTAAAGTCATTATGAGCTGCAAAGGCTAGAAATAGTCTGATTTCATCCAATATTGCAACTGGAGCATATGACTCATTAAAATCTAACACATATGACTCATCAAAATCTAACCCTTCAGTCTGGGTGAATCCCTTGGCAACCAATCTAGCTTTGTTTCTGGTTATTTCACCAGATTCATTCATCTTGTTTTTGAAAACCCACTTAGATCCAATAACTTAAATTTCTTCAATGTAGGGAACTAGTTTCCAGACTTTGTTTCTCTCAAACTGTTCCAATTCTTCTTGCATTGCTGAGATCCAATCCTGGTCTCTTAATGCTTCTTCAATGGTCTTTGGTTCAGTATCTGAGATGAAACATCCATAGAAAGAATTTGCATTTTCAACAATTGTTCTCTTAGTTCTTACCCCTTGGTCTATTGGACCAATCACATCCTTTGCAGGATGATCTCTTATCCATTTTATAATGAGTTTAGAACTAGTAGGTCATTATTTTGATATGCATTGATGTATCATTATGATCATGATTTGATACTTGTTCAGTATCTAAGATATATGACACTTGTTCAAAGGTTTGAGATATCTTACACTTGTTCAAATGCCTAAGGTATCTAAGATGTGGTTGTTACTTGGCAAGATTTGCCTTTCATCGCCGTGACTCATATTTCAAGTCAATGATAGGTTTATTTCCTGTCGAGATTCTTCTTCAGAATCTTTGATAATTAGTTCTTTGAACCTATCTGAGAGTTCATTCTTTGTGGGTATTTTCTTATTTCCTTCATATAATACTACATGGAATGATTCTTCAATATTTTGAGTCCTTTTGTTGTATAGTGTATAAGCTTTGTTGTTCATAGAATAACCAAGGAATACACCTTCATCTGCCTTAGGTTGAAATGTTAAGATATTCTTTGCCATTGTTTAAAACAAAACATTTGCAACCAAATACTCTTAATGGTTGATACTTGGGGCCTTCAAACCAAAGAATCGTAAGGAGTCTTGTGTTAGGAATATCATAGTATTTTGATCATTCATCACATGTTCCTATCTTAGCCGTAAAGGTGATTAAGTACTCTTGGTTCACTTGAACATTGTAAAAGAGGAAATCACTGAGTATAATTAGTCTAGTAAATCTTGTATTAGGATTATAGGTCTCTGAGTGTAATCTTTTATTTCAAGAAGACCATGAAGATCAGTCCTAGCAATGGAGCTTTTCTGAAGATTACAAGACCGAAGATTGCACAAGATTTATGAAGACACCAAGGTTTAGTCTCACTCGGAAAGACTATGTCCTTAATCCTTTCTTAAGTACATTTAGTTACTTTTGAAACATGATTCTGGAACATATGACATCATGAGTATGGAGCATGCAAGCCATCGAAAGGCTAATGTATCCGCTGAAGACTACAGACAAGAAATAGTACATATGCCTTAATTGCATCGGCAGAAAAGTCGCTAAAGCACAGTCCTCTCTGAGATATGAGACAAGGACTTCTGAGTACTCATTTCAAGATAAGTATAGACTGAATTTGAATTGTGTCTAACGGATAACATCCCAACGACTCTCTAATTCATCTATAAATATCACACACTTAGATGCTAAGAAATACGACCGAAGAACGATCTAACTTGCAAACTTACAATCTAGCAAAATATTCTCTCAAGCACTCTACTACCCTTTCTGAAAGCTTTCTGTTGCTTGAAGAATCACTAGTAGTTCTAAGTTGTCCTGAACCTTAACAAGAGATTGTTATTCGTGAAAGAGTCGAATCGCCGACAACCTATTCAAGCTCATTCTCCGTAACTTACATCAATTACTGGGTCAAGAAGAGCAGATTGCCATACACTTAACAAGTGTATTAAGTAGTCTTGTTCTATTAGGCTCTCTAAAAACATAACTGAAAAGTTATACGAGAAGCCTCTCTGACAAACCTTATAACCAACACCATCAAGGCGTGGAGTAGAGGAAGTACTTGATTTAGGAAATCAGGGAATAACTCCAAGGTTATCTGAGTAGAGGAAGTACTTAGCTCTAGGAGCTGGGGAATAACTCAGTGGGAACATTTGGTTGTGAACCAATTGTTTAAGAATCTTAGAATAGGATTGTAGTAAGGTGAACTCAATTATCTGTTCTAGTGAATTCTAGGTCTCAGAAAGACCGAAGTGGATTAGTTGGAAGATTACGCCACCTCCGTATACCACTATACTTGCCGTGTTATTTACCTTCAGATTTATCTTCAAAGAAAGCACACACACTTACTTATTGTTTCTGCACTTACCTATCTTAAAGTCTTCCGCGCTCTGAATTTTCTGAGAAACTGTGTTTATCGACAAAAGTTTAAAAGTCTATTCCCCCCCCCCCTAGTCTTTTACTTTGCGCTTATCCTGACTAACAAGTGGTATCGAGCGGAGGTTCCAAGCCTTCAAGATCAACCTAGATCCCAGATAGGTGAAGAAACTTTGTCCCTTTCTGAGGACTATATAATTTTTGTGTTAAGTGTGTAGGTATGTCTCTGAGCGATGCACCCGCTCTAAAGCCAGAAAACTACGAGAAATGGAAGAACAACATGATGCTCCATCCGAGGCCATTAGTGATGAGATGATCTATGTCATCAATGAAGGGCCTATCAAAATCGTATAACTCAAAAGTCACCGAGGTTTCGATGGAAGAAAAGCCTCGCATAAGGAAGATGGAAGCGAGGACATGGTCGCTAGTGATAGTGGTCATGTTGCTCGTGGAAGCATTGTGTATGAAGACAAGCTAAGAGAGCTCGACATCCAAGATGCCAAGAGACAGATTGATGGTCAAGCTCAGAATATAATCATCGATCGACACTGAGCACATACAAGGTAAACTGTGGGTGCTAAACGGCGAAGTCGCTCGCAATTGATTGAAGAAATCAGTGCGTTAACCGAAAACCAAAGAAAACAAGTTCGAAGTTCTTAAATTGAAGTTCCAAAACTTCAAGCAAGGTCCCACAAACTCGAAGAACTTGATTTCGTGTTTACTACTCTTATGAGTGATATGGCGCACTTGGTGAAAGCAATGATACTCCAAATGTAAAAGATTAAGACTATTGTCGTAAGTCTCAATCACAACTGGAGCACACTAAATTCTTTTATTTCAACCAAGGAATGCCAAATATTACTCCAAGAGAGCTCTTCTCTCATCTTACATCAGAGATTATGAGACAACTCGAGAGAACGAATAAATTGAGAAGTTGCAAAGTGTTGCTCTAGTCTCAAGGTACTTCCAAAAGAAAGATACCAAAGACGCATCTGAAGAAAATGCTCTTGCAGTAAGACACATGAATAAATTTGTGAGTCAAGAGATTGAGAGAAGAAAAGCTAAAGAAAAGCTGAAAAAGCATCTTGGCCCAAACTATCATCAGTACAAGAACATTCAACTAAACAACTCTCTAAAGACCTCCATTCAGAAAGGTGTTAGTACTGAATCAGCTGAGATAGGAAATGACATCTGCTTCTATTGTCAAAAGCCTGGTCACTTCAAGAGAGATTGCCCTGCTTTAAACAAGCTCAAGACAGGTGACAAGAAGGATAGAAGAAATTACAAAAGAAATCAAAGGGCCTTACTGACTGAGGAAAGGAAGAAGATTCAAATCCAACTTGATGCTCTAGATATTGAGACAGATTCTGAAGATGGAGATTCATATAACTCAAACCTACCATCACCAGAATTGTGTGGAATCGCCCACAACGTAATCGACTTCGGCCTTAAGAAGAATGAAATGTGTGGAGTTGCTGAGATTGCTGGTCCAGACATCTCCAACATTGAAATGTGTCTTATGGCTGATGAGGTAACTAACATTTCACAATTTCTGTACTATGAGAGTGATGATGGAATTGAGGATCCGAGTTAATCAGAGGAATTGATCGTTATGAGAAAGAATTTCGAAGCACAATCCAAACCAATTTAAAGGAAAGCAAAGAAACTCTTGAAAAGAGGTTTCGAGCCAACCAGTATCTCGAGAACAAGAGCTACAAATAGCCCTTTCCGAAAAGTCGATATCCGAAATGAAAATTTTCACAAACCAGCCTCGATGAACTTAATAAGAAAATGATGAAGTCGCTCGAGAATGAGGAACTCCAAAGAAAGAGCTATCCTTCCAATCTTATGCAAAGGCTAGTGACACTCTCACCGAGGTTCAATCATATCCGAGATCCCTCCGAGAAAGGTGGACTTGGACTTGATGAACAATCAAGCAATTCGCTCCTCCAAGAAGGGTGATGATAGGTTAACCTTTGTAAAAGTCAACAGAATGGTTCTTCAACCACCTATAGCATTGGTCGAAAGCTAGGTAGTTGACAAAGGAAAAGGAGTAGCAACTCACCTTTGAAAGAACAACAAGTTCACAAGAAATTTGTGGATAAGGTTTCAAAAGAAACACAACCCTCGACATGCAACCATCCACAAGTATATTACTAAGAAGGAAGAATTGCCGAATAGGCAAATTCTCAACTATACCATTTTATGAAAATAAAGATGGTGCGAAACTAGTAAGGCTTCAAGACCGCATTCGTAAAGCCAAAGGTGTTCAAATGGCATCACTATCGTATATTGGAAAAGTCCTTTACAACAATATAAGGAAGGACAAGAACAATGGCTAAGGTTGATATCAGACGAGTAATAAAATGTATGGAAGAAATCTCAAACCACCGAAAAACTCAATGCCAAAGCTAGAAGGAACTCGCCAGAAGGCTAAGTTTGTCAAAAGCAACCCCGTAAACCTGTGATCCGTAAAGCACCAAAGGGAACACCTAGAAACACCCCAAGAAGGAAGATTGAGATCAAAATTACTAATTTCATCAGATCTCCTTCGATCAAGTTAGACAAAACAAACTCCCAAGAAATTCACTAAAATGTGGATTCCTACCGAAGAATCTTTAGTCTAAATGGTTCTATCTTCAAACAAGAACCTAACTCTTGTTTCGTTTTGTGCGTAACGCCTTTAGACTAAGGCTCAATGGCTATTTGATAGTGGATGCGAAAGCACATGACAAGAGACAAAGAAAATCGTCGACTACAAAGCTTGCAACACCGACCGTATATCGATTTGTTAGAGGAGAATTAAATCCTCTCCGGATTTGGCAACGCCAAATTGGGATCTTTAACAATTATCGACGACACATGTTAAGGGTTTGAAATACAATCTATTTAGCATGAGCCATTATGCATAAGGATTCACTGTGAAATTCAAAGCAAAGTTTTGCAAACTTATCGACAATGAATCAATGCGCATACCTTGGTTGCTCGGCGAAAGGTAGTCTTTATGTTGCCGATTGGGCATCCGCCACAATCAAGAATGTCTCATGGTGAGTCAATCCGTCACGTAAGAGCACCGGTTATGGCACAAAAGAATGAGTCACTTGAACTTCAAAACTCTGAACAAACTTGCCAAGAAAGAGTTAGTGGTCAGCCTTCCCAAAACATCTTTCAGAAAGGATGGTATCTGTTCTGCCTGTCAGATGGGGAAACAATCTAAGATCTCCTTCAAGTCCAAAATCGACACTCTAGAAATAGACCACCGCAACTATTACACATGGATCTTTTGAATCATCTCAGAATTAGTTATGCAGAAAGAAGTATGGTCTGTTGTTGTAGATGACTTCTCAAGATTCACTGGGTCAGTTTTTCAAGCACAAATCATGCTAGGTGGAGATACCAAACTTGCTAAATAAGCTTGAAGTCATGAAAATGACAAGGTATCTAATCGTAATGCACTATGGTATCAATTTGTCAACCAAGACATAAAGGAGTTTTGTACCAACAAAGGTATACAACATCAACTTTCCTCTCAGAAGAACACCACAACAAAATGGTGTTGCAGAAAGGAAAATAGAACCTTAAAGAAGCAAAGAAGGACAATGTCAATTACATCGAAATAAGTGAAGTTTATCGGGTTGAAGTAAAACAAAGATGCTACACTTAGAATAGATGTTTGATAAACAAACACCATGACAAGACCTTTATGAGCTCTCGTTGGTAGACCCCTAATATTAAACATCTGAAAGTGTTTGGTTGTAGATGTTTTGTTCTTAACAATGAAAAAGAGTATCTAAGAACATTTCAACCAAAGGCAGATGAAGGAGTGTTTCTTGGTTATTCTATGAATAGCAGAGTTTACAGAGTTTACAACAAAAGAACAAAGAAGATCAAGAATCGCTCATGTTGTATTCTATGAAGAAAGCAAGAAATCACCCGTTGCTGATGAACTCTCAGAAAGGTTCAAGGAACTAATGTTAAAGGATTCTGAAGAAGAACCCTCAGAAAGGAAAAACATCATTATGGAAAGAGAGGATGACTCTGACGAAGAAAAGCATGAAATGACTAGTAACAACCAGATGATTCTCTATATGATGAAGAATTTCCTATGAGATTTCCGTAAATAGAAATCGAAGATGTTCATCGAGAGCTAATTCGAAATGACCTCTCGACAGTATGTCTCGTAAAGTCCTCACCGAACAAGTGTTAGACATTCAACGCCTTCCTGTGGGTACAAAATGTCATAGATATCAAGAAGTATCAAGTCATAATCATAGTGATTCACATTCAGATCACATAGATGTCGACCTACTAGCCCCAAACCTATGATGAGATGGATCAAGGATCATCCCGCAAAGGATGTGATTAGACCAATCAATCAAGGTGTTAGGACTAGGAGAGCAATAATTAAAATGCTAATTCTCTTTCGATGTTTCATCTCAAACATTGAACCTAAAACTATTGAAGAAGCATTAAGAGACCAAGACTAGATCTCGCAATGCAAGAAGAGTCGATCGCTTTGAAAGAAACAAAGTCCGGAAACTAGTTCCATTTGTAGAAGGAATATCGTGATTGGAACCAAGTGGGTTTTCGTAAACAAGATGAATGAATCGTGAAATAACCGTAAACAAAGCAAGGTTGGTTGCCCGATTCACCTGCATCAAGGTTTAGATTTTGATGAGTCATATGCACCAGCTTGCCGATTGATGCGATAAGACTCTTCCGCCTTTGCAGCTCATAAAGACTTTAAAGTTTATCGATGGATGTCAAAAGTGCATTTTGAATGGTAAACTTGTTGAGGAAGTCTATGTTGAACAACCACCGGTTTTGAAGTTTCCTCGTAAAGTAGAATGGTCTACAAGCTACGTAAAGCTCTATATGGATCAAACAGCTCCAAGAGCATGGTATGACACTTTGGCCAAATACCTTCTCGAAACCGGTTTCAAGAAAGGTGAAGTTGATAAAACTTTATTTACCTTAAATCATGATGGGAAACCTTCTTAGTTCAAGTATATGTTGATGACATCATATTTGGATCTAAGGACAAGCAACTTTGTGATGACTTTCCAAATCTCATGAAAAGTAAGTTCGAGATGAGCATGATGGGAGAATTGAACTATTTTCTAGGATTGCAAGTCAAGCAACTCAATGATGGAATATTCATTAGTCAGACAAAGTATGCAAAAGACATGCTCACAAAGTTCAATCTTAAGCATTCTGAAAAGAATGCTAAGATACCTATGAGCATAGGAACCAAGATGACCTATACTGAATCAGATAAAAGTGTTGATGAACACAAGTATAGGAAATTGATAGGTTCACTACTTTATCTTATCGCAAGGCACTGATATCCAATGTGCAGTTGGTGTGTGTGCTAGATTTCAAACAAATCCGATGCAATCACACTACAACATTGCTATAAAAATATTAAGGTATGTGAAAGGTACAGTAGATGTAGGTTTGTGGTACCCTAAAGAAAGTGGATTCAGTTTGGCTGGTTACTCAGATGCTGATTATGCTGGATCAATGCTTGATAGGAAGAGTACCTCAGGAACTTGACAATTTTTGGGAGCTAGACTTATCTCATGGTTTAGCAAGAAACAAAACTCAATTGCAACTTCTACCACAGAGGCTGAATATATTGTCACCGTTGTTGTGCAACACAAATTCTGTGGATTCAACAACAACTCAAAGATTATGGACTCAATGAAGAGAAAACTCCCATTTTCTGTGATAACACAAGTGCTATTGCAATCACACAAAACCCCAAGTTCCAAGCC
Organism: Plantago major; assembly: GCA_026545765.1. Lineage (NCBI taxonomy): Eukaryota > Viridiplantae > Streptophyta > Magnoliopsida > Lamiales > Plantaginaceae > Plantago > Plantago major. Next base: position 27,275 of record JAIFAC010000360.1, read on the forward strand.
AGAACAAAGCACATTGATGTTAGACACCACTTCATCAGAGACCATGTTGAAAAAGGAAATATAGAGATACTCAAGATTGGCACAGAAGATCAACTTGCAGATATCTTCACCAAGCCCCTACAGGAAAGCCGGTTCTTGACCTTAAGACATAATCTTGGGTTAATGGAGTTGCCTAAGGACTGAAAAATGTCCTGAATCTCTAAAGTCTGAGTAAGCAAGGTAGAAAAGAAGTAGGCCTCTGAGAACACGCTCTCAGAAAGCCAAGTTGTTAAGAAGTGATGCAAAGGTTTCTGAGTAGCAAAACTCAGAAAGGCAAAACATCTCTGGAACGGGTATCCAGAAAGGCAAAGGTTGGTACACACTCAATGAGTAAATAAGACTAGAACTTACTTACTAAGAGTGGGTCAAATACATTCAAACAACTGAAGTTTCTGATTCTTGAATTCAGGAAACTATTTAGTCATAAAGAGAAAAGACACATAAAGCCCGAAAAAAAAAGTATAAGTTCTGGGAGTCAAACATGTCCAATGTTGTATTTTTGCCATTTTTATGATAAATAATATAAAGATAAGGACTTGACACTCAGAATGATAAGCTCAAACGATTAAGTGTTCCTACTCTTTACTAAGTGACACAATGAATGTAGCATATTAAAAATCCATCAAGTCGGCACAATACCATTTGTTGATTGATATCATTACAAGATATTCAATATAAACCCTTGATGTATAAACGTTTGATCTCAACGGCTGAGATTAAAACAAAGCAAGTAATGTCTCATGAGAAATGCGTATATGGCCCACTAAGCATTTAATGAAGTACAAAGGCCGTATTCACGCCTATGCAGATACAAAGACACGCATTCATATTCAAATATATGTATGGTGTATCTATGTGCTTTTGTATGTTATATATATAGGAATTGGGCAAAAGACAAACACTTTTACCAAATCCAAAATTTCATACTTCAGATCAAAATAGCAAAATCTCTCAAGATTTCGCAAAACTTCTTCTCGCAACTCAACTTCTTGTGCTTAGACTTCAAAATATAGACTAATCTCGATTATTCTTGCAAAACTCTCAGAACACTCACCAAAGACTCTATATAAGAGATGGCACCAAAGAAGATGACCACCAAGAACCCTAAGGTCAAGATCATCCGCTCCTCACGAAAAGCAAGGAGGAAAAGAACTCAAGGTGTCAATAAACGCCTTCTAGGAGAGTTTACCCTTCCGACCGAATCCAAGTCACAAGATGAATTGGGAGCTTTTCTTGTGAAGAAATATGTTTCGCATCATTTCTTCAAAAGAAGATAGAAACCGATATTGGGAATGTTGAAAAGTTCCCATATCTACAAGTTTCGTGTCGCACCCAAAGGACTTTCCACATCGGATGTGTCGAGTTCTACAACAACTCCAAAATCTTCACAAAAGTTGTGAATGATGTAGAAGAGAAGTACATGCAGACTGAAGTTCAAGGACAAGAAATTGTCCTAGACTGCAAGACTTTCTGCAACTTATTCTGATTGAAAAATCGAGGAACAATCGACGACATCAACATCAGGGATGCCTCCATGATTCAAAGTGTTAAGGAGCTATTTGAGGCAATCCAGATTGAAAATGCAAAGGGTTGCCCAGCAAACTTTGTTCGAAGCCATCGAATCCACCATCTCCGTAAACACCGAGTACTTTCATTCTCATTCGTCCGTTACTTTGATGGCAACAAAGGTGGAGTAGACCAGATAAGCATGGAGAGATGGATGATGATGCATCTTCTGAATAAGAAGCATGAAGGGCAGGAAACCCACTTTAATTGGGAGAAGTACGCCTTCAACAAATTTCTTGGGAACATTGAGGAATTTGAGCCTAAAATCATCAACGACCTTGCTGACAAAGGCCAATCTGCATTTTGGTCTCAGAATTTGCTACATTCTGGAAACAATGGGAATAACTCTCAGAAAGAGACAAGAAATCTCAGTCACCAACTCTCTTTTCAGACATGCCTTTGAAGAAAAGGAGAGAATTGTCACGAGAAAGCTCGTAAAGCAGAGGAGCTTGAATCGCCCAAAGAAGGTGAAGAGGTCTCGAGCAAGCTCCCCGCCAACCTCCAGCTGTTAAGAGAAAGAGGACTCAAAGCAAGAAAGCCTCTAAGTCCCAAAGTGTACAAAGCACAACCTTCCGGAGACAAGATCTCAAGATGTTGTTCGCCGTAAAGGCAACACCAGAAGCCCCAAGAATTCTCGAGACAGTCGCCTGTAAATCTCCAGAGATGATCGAATATCATAGATGGGTCACCCAACTGGATGTTGACTCGATGATGATGTCAGACTTACACAAGTATTCAAAAAGTCCAGGATTGAGACCCATGAAGGAGCATCAAGCTCAGCCCCTCTGTCCAGCAGGAAGAAGAAGGCCCGGATGAGGAAGATAGAGTGATGGAAGATGTTGACATTGCTTCCACATTCACAATGCCAAGACTTAATGTGGTCAAGAAAGCCCCGTGCTTCAACAGTTCTCAACCTTCCGAGAGAGTTCAACTCTCAAAGGGATCAAACCGAGATGGAGACTCAAAAGATATTGTAGAGGAGACCAACAATGAGCAAAGAGAGGTCAGGAAACTCCACTAGTCCAAGAGACCCAAACTCAAATTTCGACTCTATTCAGTAACAAAAGTAGTTTATCTAACTTGTCAACATTAAAATGTTAACTTGTTACTCATAAGCTTCATTTGTTACAAAGCCAACTTGGAGACACAATTTCGTGGAAGAAAACTTGTCCACTCCCTCAATCAAGAAGAGGTTCCTCCAACCTCAAAACATCAAGAAGAGCCTGCTCCATGTAGTAAAAGTTATCTCCTAACAAGGAATAACTAACTAAAATTGCTCTTATGTTCTAATATTCTTAATGTCTCTTCAGTTACAATCGAGAAAGTAGTGGAGGTGGAACCAACACCCCAACACTAAGAGTTTCAGAGGTCAAAAGCACTCGAGGAAGTAGTTATGAGCCTTCTATTGAGAAGGTAAGTATCAAGAACTTTCCTTAAGAAAATTTTGGTAAAATTCACTACTTAATCAATATGTTTGTTCTATCTTACAGGCTCAATCAGAAGAACACTTGGACGGAGAGAATGTGATCTCATCTCCTCCAAGAGAAACTAAAACTGCTGAACAAGTAGTATCTGAAGAAAAGGTTCCAGAAACCCCCAAGGTTTCTGAGAAAGATGCCACTGAGCTTCCTCACTTGGAAGTTCAATCAGAAAGGATGCCGAGGATCGACTTCCTCACATCAAGGTATTCGAGGCCTCGTGCCCAAACAAGGTAAGTCCAAGCAAATGAGCCTAGTGTTTCTACACAGGTATGCTCAGAAATCTTACTTTTGCACACAGATACTAACACAAGTAGTTTGAACAAAACTAACTTGATCCCTTTCTTTCAGGCTCAAAGTCTAGTGCCACTCAACTTACTCCAAGCCTTTAAGAAGCACACTTTCAAGAAACATCTAAAGTACTTCAGACAATGGCAGAAACTCAGAAAGGCCGATCTTTCTGAAATTGCAAGAGTAATTGACATCCCAAAGAAAAGGGCCATAGCAATCAATCTGGAAGACCATATCCATGCTATGTTTCCCATGTAATCATATTGTTTGCCACTGATGGATGATAACTTCAAATGAAGTAGCACAAAGACTCCTAGCAGACTTTCAAGTCATTGATGCTTAAACCCAAGAGCAGATGGTGACCCATCCCGCTTTGCCCAAAGAAGCTCACAACCTACCCTTCTGAGCAAGAAGAAGTAAATGGGAGGATGATCACACTTCCTAATGTGATCAACCTGGTTTCTGAAGATGAGAAGGAAACTGATGAGAATGACTACCAAGAACCTCATTCTGAGCATCCAAGTCAAGAAGACAAGAAAAAGGATGATGATGATGATGATCAGAATGATGATCCCCAACCTGGAAACGGCAGGATTCAGAAAATTAGCAAAGGAAGTGCAGAAAAGGCTACTCCTTCCAATGCTCAGAAAGCCCCATCATCATCACCACCAAAGTCTCATCAAAATACCCAACAGGCTGAACAAGACACAATTGAAGAAATCACACCATCGAAGTTCGTGGATTGAACAACTCGATTTAAGTTGAAGAGGAGAAGAGAATCAACTTAGAGTGTCAAGCTCTTGTTGAAGAAAAGGAAGCCAAACTCAAAAGCTCGATAAGCTAATGCTAAGGAACCGCACTCCTAGATGAGCAAAGGTAGTTGAAAATGCCATCGTTGTCACCGTCACGAGATAGATGCCATGGATGACAATGATGTCAAGAGCATTATGCTAAGGTCGATCGTAAAGACCTTCTACTTCTCGTAAGGCCAAGATACTCAAAGGCAAATAAAAGATTGCCACTGCAAACAATCCAAGAAAAGGATTATGAGAATGATGTCAAATAAACCCAAACTTGATCTCCCAAGGTAAGATGAGAGGCTAATCACTAAGGAAAAGCTAGCCCTTCCGGCGCTCAAATTTTCTCTCGCCTGTGTGCTTCAAGAAGTGATGATCACAGTCCGTAATAACTGCTTTTCTTGAACTAAGAGATGACTTGTTGCTCAAGACAACCAAGTCCTACAACACCCCAAGAGATGAAAGATTCGTCGCTACATTGCTAAATAGAGCAACCAAAGATAGCTCTCTCGTAAAGACTTAGCTCGATCAGAAGAAGAAGACTGCAACAATGCCAATCAAGCACTAGCAGATGCTACTTATGCTACTCAACAAGCTAAAGCTATTCTAAAGCCTCTTGAAGAGCTCAACAGAAAAGAGCAAGTGTTGGTTAGGCAAAACAAAGACATGAAAGAAGAAATCCAAGAATTGGTCAGTGCATAACAACCTCCGTAAGAACTTTGAATCACTCTCCAAGCTTATGCTATCATGAGTCACCATTCATGACTAAGGGGAAGGAGAGATGCCTCGTAAAGGCAGAGAGGAAGAAAAGAAAACAATCAAATCTCCTCCTCAAGTCAACTAGTCATTAATGACACCACCGAGACACCTCGTCAAGAAGTTGTTTCAGATCAACCAGCCAAAAAGCTGAGAAGTATGGTCACTAAGAGAACCAAGTCCCTTAGGATCTCAGATGGGAACAACCAGAAAGCTTCTGAAGAAGAAAATCAAGAAGAAGGTGAGGTAAGAGGTCAAGAGAGTCAAGCCTCACAACTGAACATCAATGATGATGATAAGGATGAACTGACATCGATGAACATCCACATCACAAAAGAAGAAGGCAAGCAAGCCCCTTACAACCCCTCTCGCAAAGAAGGCCATTAGCGCCGTAACCCCTTCCGAAATACCAAGTCAATTCAAGGACTTCCACCAAAGACAAATTTCAAGGCAGAAGAAAGAGTCACAGATCTCCGACATAAGGCCACCTAATGTAAAGGCTAGAAGGGATATTCAGCTTAGAGCAAACAAAGAAACTCATCAAGAAAAGCCAACCGATGCCCACATCGAGTATGTGAAGACCAAGAATGAAGAGTCTTCATATAGGTGCATTCAACAAGAAAGGGTATCGATTCTCGAACTGCAACATCTACTTGTCAATGATAAGTTTCCAACTCCCATCTTCAACCAGATCCTAAATGGAGTGAAGGCAAGCCAAATTTGCAAAACATGAGCACCTTCATGCCTCGCTAAAATTTGAGGTTGAAAAGAGAAATGATGCCGTAAAGATGGACCTTTCTTTTCCTTGTCCTTACCCCAAGCCGTAAGATGTGCACAAGACAAGAAAACTGGATGGTAGCTACAAAGAAGCGTAATGCTAGGTGTTCATCCCTATGAGTCATTCTACATGACAAAGGATGAATATCCGATGATATTCACTATCCGGAAGAAATATACAAGTATTTCAACCTATCTCGAAGCAAGTAGACCATGCCCGGTCCGGGAAAATACCACCGGGTCAAACACTTTCAAGAAGAACTACAATCTTGGCAAGAGTTACCATAAAATTTGTATCTTATCCAGAAGATGTAACTTTCTCGCCGAAGGATACTTATGACTATGTCCAAGAATGCGTAAAAGTGGATGATTATGTCAATCGATCCAGAAGGGTGTCAAGAACTTGAGGTTTCAACCTAAGTTAATTTTTGAAGACTTGAAAACTAGTATCTTAGAATGTTTACTTGAGCTTCGACTCTCCCTTGTTCTAATTTACTTAGTTTGTTTTGTTACTTTTGTAATCTTCGATCGCTTCTAATTTTCTATCCGTAAAAGTTGCATCTTATTCTCAGAATCAGACTCTATCTCAAGATCATACTCGTATACACTCTAATAGATGACAACTTATCGAAAGGTCACTTGTGATTTGGTTGATGTTTACTTTCGCACTTAATTCAACTAAAATTGAATATCATTTGAAATGATTAAGTGGTGGGTTGTTTTCTTCCGTGATTACAACTTTGTAATAGACTTTGAAAGATAGTCATGGATGACCATCAAAAGGGAGAAATTTGTTAGAATATCATAGTATTTTGATCATTCATCACATGTTCCTATCTTAGCCGTAAAGGTGATTAAGTACTCGTTCACTTGAACATTGTAAAAGAGGAAATCACTGAGTATAATTAGTCTAGTAAATCTTGTATTAGGATTATAGGTCTCTGAGTGTAATCTTTTATTTCAAGAAGACCATGAAGATCAATCCTAGCAATGGAGCTTTTCTGAAGATTACAAGACCGAAGATTGCACAAGATTTATGAAGACACCAAGGTTTAGTCTCACTGAAAGACTATGTCCTTAATCCTTTCTTAAGTACATTTAGTTACTTTTGAAACATGATTCGAACATATGACATCATGAGTATGGAGCATGCAAGCCATCGAAGGCTAATGTATCCGCTGAAGACTACAGACAAGAAATAGTACATATGCATTAATCAGATCGTAAAAGTCGCTAAAGCACGCTCCTCTCGAGATATGAGACAAGGACTTCTGAGTACTCATTTCAAGATAAGTATAGACTTAATTTGAATTGTGTCTAACGGATAACATCCCAACGACTCTCTAATTCATCTATAAATATCACACACTTAGATGTCGAGAATACGATCAAGAACGATCTAACTTGCAAATTTACAATCTAGCAAAGTATTCTCTCAAGCACTCTACTACCCTTTCTCAAAGCTTCATGCTTGAAGAATCACTAGTAGTTCTAAGTTGTCCTCAACCTTAACAAGAGATTGTTATTCGTGAAAGAGTTGAATCCGATAACCTTTCTCAAGCTCATTCTCCGTAACTGACATCAATTACTGGGTCAAGAAGAGCAGATTACACACCTAACAAGTGTATTAAGTAGTCTTGTTCTATTAGGCTCTCTCAAAACATAATCAAAAGTTATACGAGAAGCCTCTCGACAAACCTTATAACCAACACCATCAAGGCGTGAGTAGAGGAAGTACTTGATTTGGAAAATCGTGAATAACTCCAAGGTTATCTGAGTAGAGGAAGTACTTAGCTCTAGGAGCTGGGGAATAACTCAGGGGGAACATTTGGTTGGGAACCAATTGTTTAAGAATCTTAGAATAGGATTGTAGTAAGGTGAACTCAATTATCTGTTCTAGTGAATTCTAGGTCTCAGAAAGACCGAAGTGGATTAGTTGGAGGATTACGCCACCTCCAGATACCACTATACTTGTTGTGTTATTTACCTTTCTGTATTTATCTTTCAAAGAAAGCACACACTTACATATTGTTTCTGCACTTACCTATCTTAAAGTCTTCCAAGGCCTCAATTTAAGTATCAGAAACCCCCAGATTTCTGAGAAACTGTGTTTATCGACAAAAGTTTAAAAGACTATTCACCCCCCCCCCCCAGTCTTTTACTTTGCCGTTATCTGGACCAACATCTTGTCATGGTGCTTGTTTATCAAACATCTATTTTGAGTATAGCATATTGTGTTTACAGCTTCAACCATATAGATTTCACTTATTTTAGTGTCATCAAGCATTGGTCTTGCAGCTTCTTTCAGGGTCCTATTCTTCCTTTCAGCAACACCATTTTCTTGTGGTGTCCTTACTGAAGATAGTTGATGTTGTAAACCTTTTCAAGTACAAAACTCTTTTATGTACAGGTTTACAAACTCAGTACCATGGTCTGTTCTGATCACAGATACCTTGTCATTTTTCAAGACTTCAAGCTTATTCAGTAGGCTTGGTATCTCAATTCTTCCATCAGATTTCTGTTTAAGAACAACAACCCAAGTTAATCTTGAAAAGTCATCTTAACCACTAGACCATACTTCTTTCCTGCATAGCTGGTTACTGAGAACTCAAAGAGATCCATATGTAACAGCTGTAATGGCTTCACACTGGAATGTCTAGTTTTAGACTTGAAATATGCTTTGGCTTTCCTAGTCAGTATGCCGAGCATATTCCATCCTTTTTAAATGCCATGCTTGGTAATCCAACAACCTATTCTTTCGCTAATTTGTTAAGAGTCTTGAAGTTAATATGACTCATCCTTTGTGCCATAGCCAATTGTTCTCGCAGGCCTAATCGACTCACCATAATGCATTCTTTAGTCATGTGTATGCCCAACCAACAACATAGAGACTTCATTTTCTCCTAGCAACCAAGACTACCGGCTTTGACTCATTGTCAACGAGTTTGCACTCTTTGAATTTGATCTTGACTGAGAACCCTTTGTCAGGAAATTGACTCATGCTTAGAAGATTATATTTCAATCCCTTCATGAAGTACTCCAGTGATAGTAAGGGCTCCAATCTTCAAATCTCCAAATCCTACAATAGGATTTACTTCTACTCCAACAAACTTGATTTCTGGTCCAGTGTTGCACACTTTATAGTTAACCAGATTTGCTTTGTCTCCTGTCATGTGCTTCCCACATTCACTATCAAAGTGACAAGTCAGATTCTACTTTAGGGTAGTTATGGTCTGCACAAACATAGGAAACTGGAGTTAGGCTCTCATTACAACAATGGAACCATTTAGACAAAAGTTTCTTCCTGTAGGAACCCATTCCCGAATGGTCCTTTTAGGAGTTGACTTTTGTCTAGCCTAGAACATAAGGTGGAATTATATGTGAATTAGTAATATCATTATTATCAAGAATTATTTTCCTTCTTCGAGTGTTCCTTGGCGCTCCACGTGGAGCTTTATGGTACCACTAAACCATTGGTCTGCTTTTAGCTTAATCGAGCTTGTTTGTTCAAATTCCTTCTAGCTCTGGCATTCAAATTATTGGTGGATTGTTCTTTCTTCCACTTTTGATAATTGCTTTGAGCAATTCTAGCTTTTGTCCATCGTTCTTGCTCAATTCTGTAATCCTGAGCTAATTGTTTGTTGATGTGTTAATAGCCAATGCCATTTCAAGAACATGGTGCAGATCTCATCTCAGAAACCTTACTTGTCTCTGGGTCATCTCTTTTTTCGAGAGAATTTTACTTTAGAAAAGTTGCCAGCTCCAACAATCTTTCCAATCTGAGAGACATAGCACTATGGGTGATTGCATTTTTCAATGCAGTGATCCTTTTACAAAATTTTTCCCAACAGTTTTCTTTTGAACATGTTTTTCCCTTAAAGGAGCAAATGAATCGCTTTCCTTTGTCAAGAATCTTAGCATTTTGACCAATGTTGTAAGTTATTTGGGATTCATATTGTTAAGCTCTTATAAATGCCATTCTCTCACTATTGTTGTTCAAAATAGGAGAATCATTTGTTTGAGTATTAAGTCCAAGTCCACCATTTTCTGAGACATCTCTTAAGTAAGATTGTAACTTGGTTAGTGCATCACAAGCCTTTGCATAGGATTGAAAGGATACTTTCTTCTTCTTAATCTCAGAATTCTCAACGAGAATTGTTTCTAGATTCTTTTGAAGTTCCTCAATTTCTTCCTTATGCTTTTTCTAATTTTCAGATATCTGGGTCTTTAAAAATGCATTTTCAGATCTTTGTGTCGATATCCTTTGAGATTTGCACACCCTTTTCAAGAGTTGCTTTCTTCTTCAAGTATTTTGGTGCGGATTGAATCACAAGGAACTCTCTTTCATATAAATCAAGTTTATATCTAAGATGTTCCAAGTTTTGTATTCTTCTTCATCACTTTCAGAATTGACAAATCGAGATAGTAATTACCTTATCTCGCCATTGAGCAAGGCTCTTGTTGGAGCAATCTCTAAGACTTCCTCAAAGAACCCCACACATCTCTTTCGCTTCGACCAAAGTCAATTACTTCACGAGTGATAGCACAAAGCTCGTGAGGGGAGAGAGTCATGTATCTTCATCCTCGGTTGAATCAATATCAAGTGCATCCATTGAATTTGAATCTTCGCTCTTTCTTTAGTAAGGATGGCTTCGATTTCCTCTAAAATTTCTTTTGTCCTTCTTTTCACCTCTTTAGCTTGTTGAAGTCGGACACTCTTTCTTGAAGTGACCAGGTTTCGAAGAGAAACAGATATAATTTCCAATCGCGTGCTTCAAGATTAGTTGATTGTCGAGGTGCTTGTTCAAATAACTAGACGATTCATACTCTCGACCTAGATGCATTTTCATTCTCTTCGCCCTTCTTCTTCAATCTCCGATCGACATATTTTCTCATGCTTTACAAAGAAGAGCGCTTTTCTCACCATCTCTTTGGTTTCCACTTTCGTAGGTCCATGAGTTAGTAAGGCTACATTCTCGCATTGTTTCAAAGAATATGTGTCCTCTTTGCTTAATCTCATAGTTTATAGTTGCCAAATGTGAGAAAAGTTCCACATGAGTGGTATTTCGCATTCCTTAGTTGAAATATAAATATTGGGTATGTTCCCAATTTTGTTCGACTTCTAACGATGGTCTTCATTTTTCGAGTTGAATACCTATCGCTTCACAAAGTGCACCATTTCACTCATCGCTGTTGTGAACCTAAAGTCGAAGTTCTTCAAGAGTCTCAAGAGGTTCTTGTATAAAGTTTTGGAATTTAAGCGTCAACACATTAAACTTGTTTTCTTTGGTTTTCAAGACTGCATATTTCTTCAATAAGTGACCAAGCTTCTTTGCGCTTTAGCACCCCAAAGTTTACATTGTATATGATCCGGTAGATCTTATAATAATGTTCCTTACTCGACCATCGCCTATTTCTCTGCATCTTCAGAGGACCACATATGTCCTGCTTTGGCTCATATGAAATGGTTCTTGAAGCTTGTTCCATGAAGTAGATGCATTAGTGACGCTGTAATCCTTGTCTTGTCGACCATTAGATACTCCAAGAATTACTTTCTCCGTAAGATGATAATGGGACCATCTTTTATCACAGTTATTATTTCATCACTTATGGCTTCCAGATGAAGCATCATGTTGTTCTTCCATTTCTCGTAGTTCTCTAGCTTGAGTGTAGGAGCATCAATGAGAGACATCCTGCAGCAAACACACTTAAACAAACAAATCAAGTGAAGGTGGTGAATTTAATAAGTACTTAACTGGGATCAGGGTTCAGTGCCAGAAGGTAAAAGAACCTCCTGCTCTGATACCCACTTGTTGGTCCAGATAAACGGCAAAGTAAAAGACTGGGGGGGGGGGGGGGGGGGTTGAATAGTTTTCAAACTTTTATCGATTCACAGATTTCTCAGATATCTAGTACTTAGTTTTCAGATAGTGGAAGTCTTTGTGATAAGTGCTTGTTGTGTGTGAGTGTCAGTTAGCTATAATAATAATATAAGCACAGATAATAGATAACTGAAACATAAGTGCAGTAAGTAAATGAGACACAGATTATAGTGGTATCTGAGGGTTGTGTAATCCTTCAACTAATCCACTCACCCTGTCACAAGTGAATTCACTATGGTAAGATGATGAGCTTCCTTACAAAATCCTATCTCCAATCAAATCCCTTTAAAACACTAAGTTCCCAACCAAGTGTGCCCCCTGAATTATTCCCTAGCTTTCTCAGCCAAGTACTTCCTCTACTCAGTAACATTGAGCTATTCCTCAGCTTCCCAAACTAAGTACTTCTTATGTTAAGATAGGTTAGGACTTTAGCTTTCTTGGCCAAATCCTTTCCTTAACACGCATGTTGGTGTTTTAAGGTTATGGTAGTTTTCACAGTAAGTTCAACTTTGTAACGTATCTCAGTTACTTAATTAGAACTTAGAGAAACAATCTCCCTTAATACTTTTCTCAAAGTATGGGAAGTTGTTTTTACTGACCCAAGGCTTGTTACTTGTGTAGGAGAATGAATCACTAATTAAGTCGCAACTTTATTTTTGTGATTCAACTCCTTCACAGTAGGCAAGGCTTGTTGAAGATCAGGACACTTAGAACTTTGAGAGCTACTTAGAAACTAGAGCTTGAGTCGTAACATAAAGCTTTGAGAGTTTGTAAGTAGGTTTGAAGACTTGTATGCTTGTGAGTTCAAATGTTCAACAGGTGTTCTCGTGTGATATTTATAGTTGAAAATCCTCCCGCTTGAATAGTATCCATTAGCACTATGGGATTCAACTATTGATATCCTAAATAGTACCGCAGTGCTTTGTCTATTTTCAGAGACTTTCCTCTTTTGTTCAGACATCTATGTCTGCGTAATTAATGTAGTGTACTATTTTATCATGTAGTGTTAATGGATAAGTGCAAGGTATCTGAGCCTTTACACAATTCTTCCTCAGTTTCCTATAGTTGTTCAGATACATGTTTTGTGTGAAACTTGTCTTTGAATAACAACTGTTTCCTCAAGGTATCTGATGAGACATTCCCTCCTTGTCTTCACCAATCTTGCGCAGTAGACTTGTTCTTCAAATTTTACGCCCTTCTTGTCAGATGCTTGCTTCGTCTTCTTTCGTAGATATAAAATTACATTCAAAAGACCTAACATCCTATACAAGATTAACTAAACTAACATACTTAGTAAACTTCCTCTTTACGTTGTTTAAGTGAACTAAGAGTACTAGTTACCTTACTGAGCTAAGATAAGTCATTGAGGTTGTTGATCAAAATCTAAATAGATATTCCTAACAAGAAGGTTTAAGTCTCGGGGGGGCGGGGGGGGAATAGACTTTAAAACGCTCGTAGTTATTTTCCAACTTTTAGATGAACAAGTATTTAAAGACAATGGTAGCAGTTAGAGTTATCAGAGTAGCGGAAGAGTAAATTGCAGAGTGTCGTGATGAGTGACCAGTGTAAAAATATCTAACAAGCAATGAAAACATGCATTGTCCTGAAAGTGAATTTAAGTAAGATAAATGTACTCGAGTTTATAGTGGAATCTGAAGGTAGCGTAATGCTTCAACTAATCCACTTCGCCCTATCATTCAAGGACTTGAATTTACAAAGTTACTTTGAGATCCCATTACAAAATATCCTTATCTAAACGTGAGCTAGCTCAACCCACTTACAGTGTGTTTGGTTCTGCAATAGAACCAGTCTAAGTGTATTGGGCCTATCAAAATTTGTGTTTGGTTTGTTTTTTAGAATGGACTTTACTCCTGGGATGCCCGAGTTGAAAATGAGGGGCAGGAATGTGTTGGTCCAGATAACGGCAAAGTAAAAGACTAGAGGGGGAGGGTGAATAGTCTTTTAAAACTTTTGTCGATAACAAATATTTCTCAGATATTTGAATAGATATCTGATACTTAGAATCGAAAAGTGGAAGACTTAATAAAGATAAGTGCGTAAATGTGTGTGTGTGTGTGTCAACTATAAATACGTAAACGTAAATGACACAAAGAAGTATAGTGGTATCCGGAGGTGGCGAATCCTCCAACTAATCCACTTCGTCTATCGAGACCTAGAATTCACTAGAATGATAATTGAGATTTCCTTACAATAATCCTATTCTAAGATTCTTAACAATTGGTTCCCAACCAAATGTTCCCCTCGAGTTGTTCCCCGCTTTCACAGCCAAGTACTTCCTATACTCGTAAACTTTGAGTTATTCCTAGCTTCCCAAGCTAAGTACTTCCTATACTCAATAACCTTGAGTTATTCCTTAGTTTCCCAAATCAAGTACTTCCTATAATTCGAACCTTGGAGTTATTCCCCATTTTTCAAACTAAGTACTTCCCGTACACCACGCCAGCTTATGGTGTTTGGTTTTGAGTTGTCGATGAGCGCCTTAATAACTTTTCGCTTAATCGATAGCTCGTGAACTGTTACTTAATACACTTTACAAACAGATGGTATCTTGTTCGATTTTATCGACTAAGTTTTATGATATCTGCTCAAGAGAATGAATCTCTTATAGTTGATCTTTGATTCAACTCCTTCACGTATAGCTTTGCTTGTTTAGGATCGTGACACTTAGAACTTTAGTGTTTACTCAAGATCAAAAGCTTTAGTCGCAATGTAAAGCTTTGATAATAAGTAAGTTGCTTTGAGAGAGTAAGATAATCGATATCATATGCGCTTCAAGGTCTTGTTCGAAGTTGTGTGTCTCTCAAGTCGCCTAAGTGTTGATATTTATAGATGAATTTGAGTGCCGCTTCAATAGTATCCGTAGCTCAAATTCAAACTATCGATATCTCGTGTATATCAGAAGGTGTTTTGTCTTCTTCTCGGTTGCCGCTTTTATTCGCATATCTATGTCCGTGCATTAAATGCATTTACTATACTTTTTGTCCTCAGAGTGTCAATCTTAACTATGCTTTGTATCGTAGACTAGTGTTATCTGATTTTGCACGCCCTTATCTTCATTCTTCGATACCACTTGTATTTATTGAAACAACTTTGTTTGCAATATATATTTCTTCGTAAACGTGGTTAAAGCTCAAGGTATCCGCGAATAGATATCTGTGGACACTTTCCTTGTTTTCGATATGTTTCTTATTTCTCGATATCTCTTGTGACACGCTTGTTTGAAACTGCTCGTGTTCATAAGATCTCTCGCTAAGATATCCGAACAATGTATTCAGAATCTTGTGCGCTTTTCTTCAAGTCTTCAATTGTTGTCGAGCTTCATTGATGTCTTCTTCGTCTTCTTCATAAAACAAAATTACATTTTGAGACCTAACATCCTATACAAGATTAGCTAGACTATCATACTTAGTGGGTTTCCTCTTTACAATGTTCAAGTGAACCAAGAGTACTAATCACCTTTCTGAGACTAAGATAAGTCATCATGTTGCTGAAAAAAATCTAAACATATATTCTTAACAAAATGTCTAACAAATTTCCCCCATTTTGATCAGTCAACGATGACTATCTACCCTATTACAACTGGATGAGGAAACAATCCACCACTTAATCATTTCTTAAGATCTTTCAAATCATATAATTATGCGTAAAGTAGACATCAACCAAATCACAAGGTGTGATCTTTGCTGACAAGTTATCTTTTATAGAATACTATCTGAGAGTAAGTTCTTCAGATAAGTCGCAACTAAAGATTACAGATAACTTTAATACATGATACAGTTAAGCTCAGCCAGCAAAAATACAAAACTACATAGTAAATTAGGACAACAGGAGTAACCAAGCTCAAAGTATACATCCTAATAGACTAGTCTTCAAGTCTTCAATCTTCAAGTCTTCAACAGTGTTTCTATGGATCAGTCTGCAAATTTCCTATCACCAAACCTTTTGATGTCATCAGAATAATCATAAAGAAGAGTTCTGACAAGCATCTCTGCTTTCTCGCCAATCCACGCACTCTTTATAGGTTTTGGTAGGATTTTTCGCAAAATGTCACCCATAGGTTCTTTCCCCACTTCCGTGCATGCTCTATTCTCGATATCCAAAGCTTGAAGTATTCAGAGATAATCTTCGACATCCGATGTCACCTTGTATTGATCTTCCGCCGATAGAACGACTCATGTGGTTCCACAAAGAAGTCTTGGTCTTGTGCCTGCCTCGTGATATTCGTAATTTGTGCACATCATCCGCTTTCCATATGGACAATCATCGAGAGGTCCTTCTTCACGTTTCAGCTTCTTGACAACTTCAAAATCCAACCATGCTTTGATGTGATCGGTGTTGATCAAGGTAGTTTTATTCTTTCTCCATGCCATAAGTTGTTTAAGGATTGGTTCTGGAAATCTTGAATTTACCAATAGATGCTTAAGTTCGAGAATCCAATAGCCATTTTTCTGATTGATGCACCTGTAGACAGAGGAATCATTGTCATACTTCACATACTCAATTTTGGATTCTTCTGGCCTGAGTGAAAGTTGACTTTGTCTTTGCTCAGCTCACCGCTCCTTTTCGCCTTGAATTCTCTTTGGGTTGTTGTTGAAGAACCACCACCTCGGATAGACTTGGTATTTCCGTAGGTGTTTTAGCTAGGGCTTTGCAAATGCATGGGCTCGCTAGCATTCAATTTTCCTTTTTCTCGTGGAGAGGAGCTTCATCTTCATCAGCCTTCATCATCATCATCAAGATCAATTCTTGTGAGATCTTGCAGCTTCTTCTTCATTGCCCGACTTGATTTGACCTTCTTCTTCTTCGTAAGAAGATTCATCAATCCTCTAACTTGTCTTCCTTCGAGCCTCGTACTTGGAGGTTTCGTGCTATGGCCCTTGTTACCATTTTCGTTCCTTCAAGAGGTTTCGGGAAGCACTGGCTTGAGGAGGGTTCATTGATTCGAGGTGGCCGGAAGTTTTCTTCTTCCTTTCTCGAGCCGCACTACCCAGATTTCTTCTTGATTTCATCTCCTTCTTCCCATTCCCCGACTTTCGAGGTCCAGATTTGTACTTTCTTTCCCCTTAGTCATTGTCATCGACTCATAAAGGAACTGAGAGAGAGTCAAAATGCCCTTGTAAATAGTTGTAAAGTGACCAACTTCAAGTTCGGCTTGAGCTCTCGATTTTGCTTGATAAGTCCATTGTCTTATCGCTGAGCTCGCCAATGGGCCTAGGATGGCATCTGCTTCCAAGAAGGTAACTTGCCTCTTGAAAAGCTTTTTAGCTAAAGACACATCATCGCCCCTTATCATTCCTGCATCTTTCCGAGCAATGACCATGCTAGTAGTTCTCGAGTGATGAGCTCAAAGGAACTTTCTCATTTCGTAGGGATCGAGGCAATTACTTTGTTCTGTGAAGACATCTCCTTATTCGTAGTAGCCAGATTGCACCGCCATGTATTCACGGAGTGGACGTCATGCTTGTTAAAGATTGTAGGAGCAATCAACTTTCTTTTCAAGTGAGAAACCGCTAAATGTTCATGGCGGTATCGCCAAAGTCTTGTCTTCTTCATCATCCGAGTGATTAGCCCAAAGGATCTTCATCCTCTCGACATTTTCATCGATCAGATTAAGTCCGCAACCATCTCGTAGATTGGTTTCTTTCCTTTCGAGGAGGATGGTACTTCTTTCAAGATGATGCAACTTTAGCATCATGCTTGACTTCGTATACTTCTTCAAGATCGAGTTCTTTCGTGATCTCGCAAAGATCCCGTAGCTCTTTAACCTCGTGAGTAAGCAATCATTTCTTCTAAGTATAGATCTTGTAGTTGATCAATCTTATCTCCGGATTTAGCTATTTGATCTTCCAGCTTGAAGATGGAGTCATTGTTCTTCTTCCAACAGCTTGTCCGAGTTGAGCACTTCGTCGAGTGTTTAATATTTTCGATTGGTTTCTTCGTAAAGCTCAACTACTTGTTCAAGAGTAATCGCGTGTTGGTGAGAAGATGGATGAGTAGATTTCGAGGAGATGAAGACGAGATTTCGTGAAGTCTTCTCGCTTGCTTTTCAAAGAATTGAGGCATTGTTTCTCCGTGAAATTCCTCCTTCCCCGGTGCAGGGCATCATCATCATCCTTTTTGTCATTATCATCCTTTTGGTGATGGTCATGGGAGGTTCATCAAAGTAATTTTCATTCATTTCTTCCTGCTCATCATCTTCAGATACAAGATTGATCACTTCCGGGATAGTGATCTTCTGCCCATTAACTTCTTCTTGTTCGTAGGTATGAATTGCGTAGTTCAAAGTGGATCGGCTTGAATGCCATCTGTAATCTTGTCTCCACCATCCGCCTGCTCAAAGGCATGTATCAAACTATGCGCCACTTCTCCGAAAAGTCCTTATGTAGTAGAGTCGAATCAGATGTTATGTAGGGAACATTGCTTGACATATGTTTCTGTGCCAAGAGCTCGTGCTCGTCCGTTGGTTGATCGCTGATTCTCAATATTTCGTAGAGATCGAGCACCTTAACTTCGCCATTTCAAGCATTCAATATGCTTGCAAGGTGTGAGCTTTGAAGAAGTGAAGTAGTCCCTTGTTTCTTCAATGGGAACTCGCCAGATCCGCTTGAGCTCGAAGAAAGAGTTTTGAGTGAGTTTCAAAACTTTTGTAGATATCTCGTAGAAGTGTAGTTTAGTTTCTAAGTTACCGAGTAAGAACATCAGCTCAGATTTATTCTATCGAGACGATTGGTGTCTCAGATATCTTGTGAGGTGGAGACTTGGAAGTCCGGTCCTCATCAACCTTTCTTTCTTGAACCCGAGAAAATACAATACTTAGGAAATAGTTTGAAAGAATCTATGCATAAATATGCTTTTAATGAATTCGTTGAGCTACTTACTTCATCAGAAGCTCAGATTCATTTTTCTCAGAAACTTGTGCAGTTTCTGGTGTTCTTTCGAGTGATGTTGCCTTAGGGGCTTCATCAATATCCATTGATGCAGGGAAAGTCGCAACTTTATCCCCTTGCATTTCTACTACTAAAATAGCCTGTAAGTAGAAAGTATCAATATTAGAAGAGATAAAAGATAACCTGTGATGAAGAATACTTGTCACTTGATTGTCATATACCTTCAAGTTTGAAGGCTCAAGATGTGTTCTTCGTAAACCTGGTTTTCGGTTTGTCTCGCATTTCGCTTTATCTTCTTCCATCTCATTGAGCCTCATAGAAACATTTATCATGAATGAGCATACAAACATTTTTACAAAAGTTAGTTCTCTTTAAGAATCATTTACCTATGGCATGTGCTCGATTTCTCAAGAGTCGAGGTCAAGGAACCTCTTTTTCAAGATTCCGAGGTAAGCTTCTCACCTTCCTCTTGTTTCTCATTTAACCCAAATTTCAGAATAAAGAAATTTTATAAGGTAACAAGATTTATAAGTATAAAATTTTTCACAAGGTAAGAGTTAAACCACCATTTACCCGAAAGCTTCAGTCGATTGGTCTCGAACTTGTGACCTTTCTATACATTGGTCGCCTTGTCTCAATCCAGCTTTCTTTGTTTGAAGTTTCACATTTCACACCTTTCCCGAGTATGCAACCTGCTTGCCTCCCCGTTGATCATTCGAGTAGATGTCTCAGCTTGATCCTCTCATCGAGTCGGGAACCCGCCAATTACAGGATTTTCTTCAAAGATATCATTGTCGGTAATTCAAAATGGAGTTCATTTACCATTTCATCAACCACTTGTGGTCAGGTTGTTGTGTTTGTGGTTGTTGTGGTTGTCTCGAAGCGTAAGATTGATCAAGAGAATGTTCTTCCAGATTTTAGATGTGGCATATCCATCAAGATCCGCCAAAGACTAAAATACCACTCATCGTGGCTTTGTGAAGTTGTTCAAGAGAGACATTCCCCGATGTGTTTGCACCAACAACCTTTGCTATAGGTTCAAGAACTGTGGTGTAGGTTCTTCTTCGATACCTTATCACCGCCATTTTTTCAAGAACCTTAGCCCTCTTTGTTCTTTCTAGACTCGAGAGGACTAGTTCATCATCTTCATCGCCGAGCTCTCATCAAGATTGGGAACCGATTGGTCCATTACTCCCGCGTTTCAGAGATGGGGCTTCGTGCTTTTCACCACTCGCAACATTTATGAGTTCATCGCCAGGCTTTCGCATTAGTCGCAACATTTCGAAAGCATTTTCTCATCGAGTCTACTTGTTCAAGAGTTGATAACTCTTTGCAAAGATTGATGAGTTCATCCGCCATTATCACCATCTACAATGCCTCGCAGATATCCGAGAATCGACAACCTCTTCGGTGTGTCTTCCGATTTGCCAGACTTCTTTCAAGTTCTGGCTTCTTGGTCGCAACCTTTCTTCAGATATCTTTTCAGATTTTCGCTTAGACCTTTCCGAGACCCAAGAACCTTTTCATCGATTTGTATACTCATACTTGTAGAGTAAGTTATCATTATTTCAAATTGCCTCTCCGAGCTTAATGCCAAGCTTTTCCAAAGAAGTAGCATATCTTCGCACTATAACCCATCGTGGCCTTCGCTCATTTAGTCCTTTGACAATCTTAGGCTCAAGCCTCAATCTTCTTCACGAATTTCATGAAGGCGCATTTTCCCAGCTTAAAAGGGTTTTCCAAATTTTTGTCTTGTCGATTCAAAGAAGAACATCATGATCCATCGTTTCGCTTATCCGTCAAGACCTCCTTGTAGACCATCAAAGCATCTCAGAAGAATGCAAGCCAAGATATCCCAAAGGAACCAACAGATGTCCGGTTCGGATGTCGCAAGCTTGAACTCAAAGGTGTATCCGATTTTCAAGATCACAAACGCCATCAGAAAGTTCTTTAACACCTTCAAGGAGTTCATCATCCTCGTGTTTATTTCAAAATCCTTTCCAAGATTTTGAACCTCAAACAACTTACGTAGTTGTTAAGTCCGTATGATTTCCTTTCTCGATCGAGGTTTTGATAGACACTATTTCAAAGGCCTTCGTAAACACGTAAAATAATCTCGAGTTGTTGTAAAATTCCAACACATCGAGTGATGAAATTCCACTGGGCAGCGTATAGAAAACCTCGATTTGTGCCTTTTCAAGCATGTCAAGAATCAATTTTCGCTTTGGTTTTCTATTGCAGAAGTTGAGGTATTCTCAACCATGGCACCACCCCAAATCATTCTCAGGACTTGAAGTCCAATGGTCGATTAAAACTCCTACCAATGATTGTTAATAATAACCAACTCGTGCTTGGTTTTCAGCAGCATCAGGAGGATCGATTTCGTGTCAAGTGTTCTCGAGGCCATCTCTTTATATAGTGTAGGGAATTGAAATTGGTGTTTGAAAGAGATGTGATTCAAGATTCTTTGCTAAAAACTTAACTGATTTGCAGAGATTGTAGAGGGTTTGCAGAGAATCAAGAGAGAATTTGCTATTTTGTAAGATGAAATTTCGGATTAGGCAAAAGTGATTTCATTTGCCAAAATCCTATATATATAGCAATGAATCCCAATGCATAAATACATACAAATTGATTTTGTGTGTACGATTCGTGATTTGCAAATGCGTGAGCAAAAGCTAGTTCGGCATTAAATGCTTAGTGGGCCATGTCTCAATTTCAATACCCACTATTTATCGTGAGTTAATTTCCACCGCATGTATCAATCGCTTAACTTCATCAAGGGTCACCATTGCTTTTTCAAAGAATGATCACAATCAAGAAGTGTAATTGTGCCCATTTAATGAGTTTTATGATTTGCTATCCTAATCACAATTGTATTGACCAAGGACACCGCTCGTGATCCGAATCATTTTATACTTAGGATTTTTCCAAGTTTTTCATCAAGATAGAAATAATGCGAAGTTTCAAGAGAGTAGTCGATCGCATAGTTATACTATTCTCTTTGTGTTCCCTGCTTATAGAATGATTCAAATATCCGAGTTCCGCCTTAGAGATTTTAAGCTATCTTTGCTTTTTATCCTTTCGACTTATGGATTCCTGCTCCGCATTTCTCTTTCTCTCTCGATACCCGCCCAGATACTTCTCCGGATGCCCGCTCCATTTCTCTTTCTTTCCGGATACCTGCTCCAGATACCGAACTTTTTCGCTCATCAGTAGTTCCATTAGTCCAAGACTATGTCTTAAGGCTAAGAATCTACTTTCTTGTAGTGGCTTAGTGAAGATATCTACAAGTTGGTCTTCAAGTACAATCTTGAGTATCTCTATATCGCCTTTTTCAACATGGTCTCGATGAAGTGATGTCTAACATCAATGTGCTTTGTTCGCATGAAATTTAGGATTCGTGTAATCGCAATAGCACTTGTGTTGTCACGTAAAATGGGAGTTTTCTTCTCATCGAGTCCATAGTTTTAAGTTGTTGTATCCACGTAATTTGTGTTGCACAACAACCAAAGAAGAATATATTCAAATTCTGTAGAAGTTGCAATTGAGTTTTGCTTCTTGCTAAACCATGAGATAAGTCTAGTGCCCAAACCCACAAGTTCCCGAGGTGCTTTTCCTATCAAGCAATGATCCAAAGATAATCAAATTCCGAGTACCCAAATTTAAACTCAATCCACTTTCTTTAGGATACCACAATCCTACATCTATCGTACTTTTACATACCTTAATATTTTCATAGCAATGTTGTAGTGTGTTTGCATCGATTTGTCCAAATCTAGCACATACTCCAACGGCATATTGAATATCGTGTCTACTTGCAGGAGGTAAAGTAGTGAACCTATCAATTTCCTATACTTATGTTCTTCAACACTTTGTCCGATTCAAGATAGGTCATTTTGGTTCCAATGCTCATAGGTATCTTAGCATTCTTTTCGTAAGGCTTAAGATTGAATTTTGTGAGCATATCTTTTGCATACTTTGTTCGACTAATGAATATTCCATCATCGAGTTGCTTGACTTGCAATCCTAGGAAATAATTCATTTCTCCCATCATGCTCATCTCAAACTTGCTTTTCATGAGATTTGCAAAGTCATTACAAAGTTGTTGTCCTTAGATCCAAATATGATGTCATCAACATATACTTGAACTAAGAGTAGTTTCCCATCATTATTTAAGGTAAATAAAGTTTTATCAACTTCACCTTTCTTGAAACCACTTTCCGTAAGGTATTTGGCCAAAGTGTCATACCATGCTCTTGAGCCTGCTTCACCCATAGAGCTTCAGAGTTTATAGACCATTCTACTTTCCGAGGAAACTTCAAAGCCGTGGTTGCTCAACATAAACTTCTTCCGCAAGTTCACCGCTTAGGAATGCACTTTTGACATCCATCCGATAAACTTTGAAATCTTTATGAGTCAAAGGCTAGAAAGAGTCTTATTGCATCCAATCTGCAACCGTGCATATGACTCACAAAATCTAAGCCTTCACCGAGTAAATCCTCGCAACCAATCTTGCTTTGTTTCAAGTTATTTCACCAGATTCATTCATCTTGTTTCGAAACCCATTTAGTTCCAATCACGTATATTCCTTCTATAAATGGAACTAGTTTCCAAACTTTGTTTCTCTCAAATTGATCCAACTCTTCTCGCATTGCGTAGATCCAAATTTGGTCTCCTAAAGCTTCTTCTATATTTTTAGGTTCAATATTCGAGATGAAACATCCAAAGAGAGAGTTAGCATTTTCAGCTATTGCTCTCCTAGTCCTAACACCCTGATTAATCGATCCAATTATATCCTTTGTAGGATGATCTTTGATCCATGTCATCATAGGTTTAGTGCTAGTAGGATCAATATCCAGGCGATCTGAATGTGAATCACTAAGATTTTGATTTGATACTTTTTCAGTATCTCAGATATCTGACATATGGAAAATGTCATGGATATCTGACACTTTTTCAGTGTTAGAGATATCTGAGACATGCATTTCAGCATTCTTATTTTCAGATACCTCTTCATGATGAAGGTTCTCAGTAACCTGTTCCATTTCTAGAAAACTCATATGAAATTCCTCATCATGTTTGTGAGTCATCTTGTTGTTACTAGTCTTTTCAAGCTTTTCTACGTCAGAGTCATCCTCACTTTCCATAATGATGTTTTTCCTTTCTGAGGATTCTTCTTTAGGATCCCTCAATAATAGTTCTTTGAACCTTTCTGAGATTTCATCAATAGGAGGTGTTTTCTTACTTCCTTCATAGAATACAACATGAACTGATTCTTCAATTTTCTTTGTTCTTTTGTTGTAAACTCTGTAAGCTTTGCTGTTTGTGGAATAGCCAAGAAAAACACCTTCATCTGCCTTTGGTTGAAATGTTCTCAGATAATCTTTCCCGTTGTTTAGACAAAACATCTACAACCAAATACTCTCATATGTTTGATATTAGGGGGTCTACTAACCAAGATTTCATAGGGGGTCCTGTCATGGTGTTTGTTTATCAAGCATCTGTTCTGAGTATAGCAGGCTGTGTTTACAGCTTCAACCCAATAAATTTCACTTATCTCAGTGTCAACTAGCATTGTCCTTGCGTTTTCTTTATGGTTCTATTTTTCCTTCGCAACACCATTTTGTCGAGGTGTTCTTACAGAGGAAAGTTGGTTGGTGTCAGATACCTTGCAGTACAAAACTCCTTAATTTACTGGTTGACAAACTCAGTACCATGGTCTATTCTGATTGCAGATACCTTGTCATTTTTCATGACTTCAAGCTTTTCAAAGAAGTTTCGTATCTCCACCGGCATCGATTTGGTTTCGTAAAGACAACCCAAGTGAATCTTGAGAAGTCATCTACAACAACCAGATATACTTCTTTCCCGCATAACTAGTTACGTATGATTCAAATAGATCCATGTGTAAAAGTTGCAGTGGTCTAACACTAGAGTGTCGATTTTGACTTGAAAGAGATCTTAGATTGTTTCCCATCCGACAAAGTGCATGTATACCATCCTTTCCGAAGATGTTCGAAGACCAACCACTAACTCTTCTTTCGCAAGTCTATTCGTAGTTTTGAAGTTCAAGTGACTCATTCTTTTCAGGTCATAACCAAGGCTCTTCCTCGGTGACCAGATTGACTCACCATGAGACATTCTTCAACAGGGCAGATGCCCAATCAAGAACATAAAAACCGCCTTTCCGCCACCAACTAAGACGTCGCTTGACTCATTGTCAATTAGTTTGCAGATTTAGCTTTGAATTTTATAGTAAAACACTTGTCGCAAACCGCTCATGCTAAATAGATCAGATTTCAAATCCTTAACATGTAATACGCTGATTGTTAAAGTTCCTAATTTGACGCTACAAATCCTAAAGAGGGATTTAATTCTCCAAAGAACTGATATCCGTCCCGTTGCAAGCTTTGTAATCAACCATATTTGCTTGCTTGTCTCCGCCATGTGCTTTCCGATCCACTATCAAATAGCCATTGTGCTTTAGTCCGTAAAGCATTCGCACACAACAGAAACAGAGATTAGGTTCTCATATCTTTGATGGAACCGCTGAATCAAAAGTTCTTCCAAAGAGGAATCCATTTTTGAATGAATTTCTTTGAAATATGCTTTCTGACAGAACGTAAGGAGGAATTCTTTTGAATGAAAGTTATCATTAGTAAGAATTATTTTCCTCGTGTGTTCCTAGGTGCTCCATATGATGCTTTCAGACTGTCAGTTTCCGAGTTTGCTTTTCAAAGAACTTAGCCTTCCTCGCTGCATTTCTTCTAGCCCGCATTCAGATTTTCAAAGGCTTGATTTAACTTCCACTTCGATAATTGCTTTGAGCAATTCTAGCTTTCACCATCGCTTCGCTTCCCGCTTGTACTCATGAGCAAGTTGTTTTCCGATGTCTTTGTAGCCAATGCCGCTTCGAGCACTTGAAGCTATCTAAGATCTTTTCTCAAGCCTTTGCTAGTCTCGTCGATCCAATTTCTTTCCGTAAAAGTGACATAGAGAATTTGTCCCTCGCAATTCTACCTTTTTGAGAGACATAGCACTACGGGTGTTTACACTTTTCGTTGTGTTTCTTTTCGTAGACGCATCTAACGGCTTTGTTTTGACTTGTTTTTCCCACAAAGGTTTAGTCGAATCGCCTTTCCTTTGTCAACAATCTTTGTCTTTTCACCGATACTATAGATTGTATGGGAACCGCTTTGTCGAAAGTACTTACAAATGTTCTTTTCTCCTTACTCTTATTCAGAGTGATAGAACAATCTGTCTGTATTCAAATTTAAGTCCTTTCTTCAAGGATCTCTAAGTAAGATTGTACTTCAAGAAGAGTGTCACTAGCTTTGCATAAGATTGAAAAGATAGTTCTTCTTTTCGAGTTCCTTGTTTTCGTAAAGAAGATTTTCATAATTCTTTCAGAACTCAAATATCGCTTCTTCATGTGACTTTTCACCTCGAGATATCCGAGCTTTGAGAAATGCATTTCAAAGATCCTTTCTCTCGATTCTTTAACTAATTGAGAATTTTCCTTTCAAGAGAATTCTTTTCTTCTTCAAGGTTTTCATTTAGCTCGGATCATTAGAAATTCTCTTCATAGATGTCAAGTTCTTTCCCGAGATTTTCTAGATTTTTATTTCCTCTTCATCACTTTCATAAGTGTAGCAAGAAGTATGTGTTACCTCATCACCATAAGATGCTTTTCTATGTTGAGATGTCCGTCCAATTTCAAAGAACTCCACACATTTCATTCTTCTTGAGGTCAAGTCGATTATATCATGAGTAACTCTACATAATTCGTGATGGTAGGTTGAATCATCTGAATTGTCATCTTCGTAATCTGCCTCAACGCCTAGAGCATCCAAATTGAATTTGATTTTCTTTCTTTCTTCAACAAAGCTTCGCTTCTTCAAGATTCTTCTATCTTTCTTGTCATTCTTAGTTTGTCGAGGGTGACAATCCTTCTTGAAGTGGTCGCTCGATAATAGAAATAGATATCGCTTCCAATTTCGCTCTCAAGACATGATGCTTTCTCGAAATGGCTTGTTCAAATAACTTTGCATATTTTTGTACGGTGATAGTTCGAGCTAGATGCTTTTTCACCTTCTTCGCTTTTCTTCTCTCAATTTCTCGATCGACAAATTTACTCATTTTCTTTTGGCAAGAAGAGCATCCTCATTCTCCTCCTCGCTTTTCTTCTTTCGTAAGTTCCTCGAGTAACTAGAGCAACATTCTCGCAACTTTTCGCTTGTTTGTTCTCTCCGAGTTGTCTCATAGTCAACAAGAGTAAGATGAGAGAAAAGTTCCACCGAGTGATATTTGGCATAACTTGGTTAAAATAAAAGAATTTAGTATGCTCCCAATTGTGGTTAAGACTTCTGACAATAGTCTTAATCTTCTCTGACTGAAAGTATCTATTGCTTTCCCCAAGTGCTGCCATATCACTCATAAGAGTGGTAAACCTGAAATCAAGTTCTTCCAGAGTTTCAGTGGGACCTTGTTTGAAATTTTGAAATTTCAACATTAGAACTTCGAACTTGTTTTCCTTGGTTTTCTGGGCCCGCACAGATTTCTTCAATCACCACAGTAACTTTCGCTGCTTTAGCACCCCACGCTTATAATCAGATGTGCTCGTGTCGATCCGATGATGATGTTACGAAGCTTGACCATCCAGACGATTCCTCTTCGCATCTTCCGATGTCCGAGTTCTCCGGTTTTCGTTCAGAATAACTCGACCAAGAGATCTTTCACTAGTCGACGATCCTTGTGAAGATCCTTCGCTTGATCTCCGCTCTTCCACTAAACCTCCATGACTTGCTTAAGTTGTTGAATGACTATCGGGCCATTCTTTATTACTTCGATCATTTCGCCACTTATGGCTTCAAGGTGGAGCATCATGTTATTTTTCCATTTCTCGTAGTTCTCCGTTTGAGAACAGTGCATCACTCGAGACATACCGCACACTTAACACACAAATTAAATAGTCCTCAAAGTGGACAAAGTTCCTTCACCTATCTAGAGATCTAGGTTCAAAGGTATATCAGTGAACCTCCCGCCCGATACCACTTGTTGGTCCAGATAACGGCAAAGTAAAAGACTAGGGGGGTGAATAGTCTTTTAAAACTTTTGTCGATAACAATATTTCTCAGATATCAATAGATATCCGATACTTAGAATCAGAAAAGGAAGACTTGATAAAGATAAGTGCGTAAATGCTTAATAAGTGTGTGTGTGTCAAGTATAAATACGTAAACGAATGACACATCAAGTATAGTGGTATCCTGAGGTATGAATCCTCCAACTAATCCACTTTGTCTATCCGAGACCTAGAATTCACTAGAATGTATAATTGAGATTTCCTTACAATAATCCTATTCTAAGATTCTTAACAATTGGTTCCCAACCAAATGTTCCCTCGAGTTGTTCTCGGCTTTCACAAACCAAGTACTTCCTATACTCGTAAACCTTCGAAGTTATTCCTAGCTTCCAAGCTAAGTACTTCCTATACTCAATAACCTTTGAGTTATTCCTTAGTTTCCCAAATCAAGTACTTCCTATACCCCAGAACCTTGAGTTATTCCCCATTTTTCAAACTAAGTACTTCCCATCTACACGCTTATGGTGTCGGTTTTGGTCGAGTTGTCGATGAGCGCCTTAATAACTTTTCGCTAATCGATAGCTCGTGAACTGTTACTTAATACACTTTACAACGTATGGTATCTTGTTCGATTTTATCGACCTAAGTTATGATATCTGCTCAAGAGAATGAATCTCGATAGTTGATCTTTTGATTCAACTCTTCACGTATAGCTTTGCTTGTTTAGGATCGTGACACTTAGAACTTTAGTGTTTACTCAAGATCAAAAGCTTTAGTCGCAATGTAAAGCTTTGATAATAAGTAAGTTGCTTTGAGAGAGTAAGATAATCGATATCGTATGCGCTCAAGGTCTTGGTTCGAAGTGTGTGTCTCAAGTCGCCTAAGTGTTGATATTTATAGATGAATTTGAGTGCCGCTTCAATAGTATCCGCTAGCTCAAATTCAAACTATCGATATCTCGTATAAGATCAGAAGTGTTTTGTCTTCTCGGTCGCCGCTTTTATTCGCATATCTATGTCCGTGCATTAAATGCATTTGTTATACTTTTGTCCTCAGAGTGTCAATCTAACTATGCTTTGTATCGTAGACTAGTGTTATCCGATTCTTCAGACGCCCTTATCTTCATTCTTCGATACCACTTGTATTTATTCAAACAACTTTGTTTGCAATATATATTTCTTTCGTAAACGTTAAAGCTCAAGGTATCCGAGAATAGATATCCGTGGACACTTTCCTTGTTTTCGATATGTTTTTATTTCTCGATATCTCATGATACGCTTGTTTGAAACTGCTCGTTCACAAGATCTCCGCTAAGATATCCAACAACAATGTATTCAAGAATCTTGTGCGCTTTCTTCAAGTCTTCAATTGTTGTCGAGTCATTGATGTCTTCTTCGTCTTCTTCATAAAACAAAATTACATTTTGAGACCTAACATCCTATACAAGATTAGCTAGACTATCATACTTAGCGGGTTTCTTTTACAATGTTCAAGTGAACCAAGAGTACTAATCACCTTTCCGAGACTAAGATAAGTCATCATGTTGTCAATTAAAAATCTAAACATGATATTCTTAAAAAATATCTAATGTAATGATCACATCGATTCATATGGCAAGTTGGCCTTCTAATTATAGAACCAAAATTTGTGGGTCTTGACTTATTAATTTGGAGATTGTTTCACACATCTCAAAATCTAAATTGCACCATAATCCAAACCAAACACAAAAAATTAACTCATGTCCAATTTTGTAAACCCATTATGTAGAAAAATGTGAATCGATCGATTCTATAAACCATTCTAAACGGAACCAAACATCGTTATTGTAAAGCATTGATGAGTTCAAATCAACATGACAAAATGCTATAGGTTCAGCTTCAGTGATACATTTGTTCCATATTCTAAGATATCTAACATTCACTTAAGGTATGGTAATTTTGATATTTTCTTTTTTCTTTTTGCGCTTTTTTTTTTTGCTTCTTCAACTGCAATTTTACGAATCGAATCAATCAATCAATCAGTAGATAAAATATAATTAAGTAGAATCAATCGAATGAATTTTCAAGAATCAATCGAATCCATGACCTCATACTGTAATAAAAATGTACCGATTTAGTCAAATTTTGCATGCTTAATGGAGTATAATTTAATTTACGTCTAAAAAACAGAAAATGTAACCCGGGCCCACTGTGAGTCATCCCTAATCACATCTTCCCATAAACCTCACAAAATTTATTGCGCACTAAAACGCTTATCAGTTATAACCTCTGTTTCTTTCCCAAATTATAAAGAGGGAAAAAAAGAAAAAAGAAAAGAAAAAGGAAAAAAAGAAACGAATCATCTTTCTTCTTCTTCTTCTTCTTCGCTACCCCATCAAATCCACCAAAATCTGAAATCTGCCATCACCATCACCAATCGAATCGACGATGGGTGACATGCCGGGAGAATCGCCGCCGTCTGTCGGAGACGAGATATCGGTGCTGCTTGAGCAAGCCAAGGAGTTGCAGGAAACGGCCTCCTCACTCATCCACCGCACCACCCGCGAGGAAGACGCCCTTCGCCAGCGCGTCGCCTCACTCGACTCTCACATCAACTCTCTCCGCTCTTCTGTTCGCTCTGCTAAAGACGCCGATAAAGTACGCCTCTAACAAATCATGTTTCTTCTATAGCTCTATGTAATTAATTATCACAATTACAATTACTCACTGTGTTTTTCTGATTTTGTGTATTGTTTTGTTGATTCAAGTTGGAGGAGGAGTTGCTTAGAGCGAAATATGTGTTGAGTGAAGGAGATGCAGCTGCTTTTCTCCCTAGCAAATCACACGGTTTGTTTTTCATTTCTCCTCTTTTTGGTGTATGATTAAGGTTAAATGTGTAAGAAACAGTTGAAAATGTGTTGTGTGAATGCAGGGAGGTTCCTGAGGATGTTTTTGGGGCCGATCAATGTACGGGCGAATCGAAAGGACGTGCAGCTCAAAGTAAAAGAGGAGTATAATAGTTTTAGAGTATGATTCTTAAACGATTAATCGTTTCTGTATTATTGTTCTTCCAGTTGATTACAGAGCGAACTTAGCGTAAGTGATGATAGACTGCAGATTAATGATGTGTTGATTAGTCTCTGTTTAGGCCATAACTACTCATCGAGTTGATGATAATTTTATTCAAGGACAAAAATTCAATTGAATCTTGGTGGTTTTGCTAGATTTTGACGCTAAATTTGGTTGCCTTGAGACTTCGGAAAAAGTTATTTTGCAAGTCTGTGATATAAATCGTGAAATATATACTTTTCTTCATTGGTTTCTAGTCAGATAGATAGTAGGAGTATTGTTTTTACTAGGCAAGCGTTCTTACCTACGTAGAAATTTATAACCTTCTTCTCCACGCAGGATAGAACAGCATTCCTTTTTCTCTGCTTGCCGACCCTACTGCTTATGTTAAGGTCATGGATCTGGGATGGATGTCTTCCTGCATGGCCAGTTCAACTTTATCAGGTATGTTGTGGTTAGAGATTTTAGGTTTTGTATTTTGTAGTAATTTTAAGTTCATTAAGTATTATTACTTACATGTGCTCATATCTTTTCCAGGCATGGTTGCTTCATCTCTATATGGGCCTGGCTTTCAGAGAAAATATCTTGAGAGTTAATGGAAGTGATATTCGTCCATGGTAAGTATATACTACAGGTTCCTTAGGATGATTCTTACTTCAGCATTATACTTATCATTCAGTAAATGGTACTATTTTTTTCTGATCCAGTACAATCTGTATGAAATTTCAATTGATCGTTTGGTATTTAAGATTATAATGCTTATTTTCAGATTTCCTGTCCATGGAGCCAGGCATTAGCTGTTGGATTAGTACACATGGGTTGAATGAATGAACAATAACATTCAAACTTGGTTTAATCAAAAGTGAAAATGGCAGATTACTCTTGAATTGTTTTTAGGCAGTTACACAGAATGTTTAATCAAGGGGACGCTTGTTATTTGAATGGAGCAGTGTTAGACTGTTAGTTTGCGCCCTTCTGATCAACCACTTGCATTGACTCGTGCAGAAACTCTTGTACATGCTTAATGGTTTAGGGTTCCTCTAGATTCCCCTGGTCACGATATAGATTGTTCTGGTCATCCTAAATATTGGAATTTGCAACTGTGTGAGGCCTTCCTAGAATAATTGAGTTTGGGAACCCATTGAGTATTGCATGGATCAGTTCTGTTAATTAGCAGTTCAGGGATATAAAAGCAAAAAAGAAAATTAACCATGACATAAAAGAAAAACTTAGTTTTGCTTGGTTGACAGTGCACCAATCACACCCTTTATTTTCATGAGTATATTTTTCAATTTCATGTTTCAGTACTTGCATACTTGTATATCTTCACCTACACAGAAATATATACGGATACAGATACCTGTATGTTTTTATGGTACCCCCATTCAACTTTGTTAACTTTCAGACCTTATGCAGGTGGATCAAACACCACTATTTCGCTACGGCTATGGCTCTTATCAGTCTTACGTGGGAAATAGAGAGGGGACCTGATTGTGCTCAGAGGCAGGTGCGTAAGCATTATCCTCATAAGCATCAGTCTCTACTTAATAAAAGAGGAATATTTTGAATATTTTACTTAGTGTGGTTTGCTTTATGGTATTCTCTACTGTATGCTCTTGGTATCCTTGTCTTATGATTGAGATAAATATTATCGTTGCAGAAAGGTGTTGAACTGTTTTTGAAATGGGCTATCATGCAAGGAGTTGCTATGATTCTCCAGAACAGATATCAAAGACAGAGGCTTTATACACGTATTGCACTTGGAAAGGTAAGAACCTTGTCTTTTCTTATGTAATTATTTGGCTGTCATTAATTATTTGATTGAGATAAAAATTATCGTTGCAAAACAAACTTGTTCCAGCCATTATAACTCAGAGCTAATTTTGCTTGTGTAGTTGCATTATTTTTGTGAACATATAAAACAAATGCCTGATTATTTTATTTATTTATTTAATGTCTTGTTTTCCTAATTGCTTCCCTTTTATATCCTGCATGCTTTTTGCTTCCTTCTGCTGCTCCCTCGCCCGTGCCCAAAACATTGCAGCAAAAACTTGTGGTTTCTCTTGTCATTTTCATTCAGTTAAAACGACTCTCTAGTTTGCTCCTTGTTATTATAATCTAGAGTCACAGTGAAGGTGCAATTTTAATAAGCCCAGTTGCAGAGGGCTGTTTGTTTATACCTATCTTCTCTCCCACTAGACCACAGCATGAGTTTAGGTTTGAAACTGCAGTTTTATGTATTGTTCATTGTACATTGGCGCCTCAGTAATGTAGACACCATTTGTACTAAACTTTTGAGTATAATATTCTTACGATCTCATGGGTGGTTCTGAATGTAGGCAAGGAGAATGGATGTCGCTTGGGGAGAAACTGCTGGAGTGGAGGGTCAGTTACTCCTATTGTGCCCTATACTTTTTGTCTTACAGGTACTTTGAGCTGCTAACATTTCATTCGCATACATGTCACTCCTTGGGTCCTATATAACTAAACTCGAGGCCAGCTTAGTGAATTGTGCTGGACTATTCATATATATGACTTGGTTTCTTACCTTCCAACTCTCTCATCTTGTCGACATTACGGTCATATCTTCAGGGTTTTGAAGCCTATGTTGGGATCTTGCTGCTTAAGATTGCATATGCTGGTGTAAGTTCGGAATGGCAGGTAAAGTAGTTATCTGAATCCATAACTTGTACTAAATGATACTCATCTGCAGTCATTCAGTTGTACTTATTCGATGTTTGCTCAATTATTTTCCCATTGTAGTCATATTGTGGGAAATTTGCAGTTGGATTAATCTCTTGTTAATTTGCTTACTTTTTGAAGAGTTTATAATAGTGAAGGGAAAGTAGATAATGGACGACAAGGTTTTTTCCCCCCTTTTAAAGTACATGTACCTTGCTTAGAGGTGAACACCAATTCATAGAAGCGAAGTTGATGCCTTTTTTTTCTTCTCATTAATGTGCGGGGCGAGGTACCCATAAATTTTGGCAAAATATGCGAAGTGTAATTTTTCAAAGCAAAGGAAAAGTAGAGTGTTTGGTGAGTGCTACTAATGGGGCCATTAGATGTAAATATTCCACCATATTATCTTATTAGGTGGTTCCTTGTTTCAGGTAATCACCTGTGGGATTCTTCTCATCGTCATGGCTGTTGGAAATTTTCTAAACGGTACAGACCCTTGCAACAAAGTCAAGGGTGAAGGCAAAGATTAAGAGGGAGAAAAGTAGACTAGAACTACTTCAGGGAGCTGATGACAAAAGTTCGTGATGGAATGACAGCAATTGTATCTTTGGGGGCTGTAATAACAGGAAAAGGATGTGTACCTCTGCAGTTATTTGCTTGCTGCAGCTTTTTGACCTTTTGTAAGGTTTTGAGTTGTTTCTGATTGTGATATTTCCGTTTAGGGGTTGGCCAAAACGCGGTTATTACCTGCTCTTGTACCAAAATTGTTACTATACATCCTTTATGTATTTTTTATTTTGTTGTTTGGTCATAACAAGAGAGCTGGTTAATTTTATTTCTCCAGGTGTAGTTGTTTTCCTGTGTTGATATGTGTGACTGTTAATATATATTGATCATAATTTCAATTTTCATTCAATTCAATAAGCTAATGTATGTGAATCAATGCCTTTTTGCTGGTGTTCTGAAGTCTTCTTTATTGATCATACTCTACAATGATACAATTGATATTATTCACCCTTGATTGAAATGTGTTTATCAGTTCATGCATTGTCCGGCCCGATTGGATGGTTCTTGACTTTGAGTACTTAACATTAAAGGCTGAAGGTACAAATTTGGATGTGATATATATATATATTTAACTGATACACATATGGGGTGGGTGGTTCTATTGTAAATCATTATGGATGAGTTTACTTCCAAAACGTTAGGATGCTATTATACACACTTATTCAACATCAAACATTTAACTATAAATCATAGTATGTATCTCTGAACAGTGATGTTTATAACAAAATGTTTGATATTAGATTCTATATTTCTGAGAGACGGTCTTCCGCAAAAATTACTCTCTTAAAATTTTTTTTGTCTAAATAAGTATTTCCAAATTGTAGTCTTTGAATGTTTTTCTTCGGATTTATCTGGTGTTTAGAAGTGGCCTAATTAGCTGTTGCTATGCTTTAGTGGTCTCGACATTAACTGACTCTATATTGATTATGGCTCTATTTAGCAAAACTAAATTTCAGAAATTTTGCCAGAAATTTAAAAATTTTGCTTTTAAATGTATTGTTTAGCAAATAAGTTCTAAAAGTAAATTTCAGATTTTGTAAAATGACATAAAAGGGCATTATTCTTATTTTTCTTTTCTTTAACCTTTCTTATCGTATTATTAGTCTATAGTTTTTTAAATAATAATATATCATATTTTGTCCAATAATTATAATATATATTCAATGTACTTTACATCGCCACTTTAATAACATCATCAAAATTATCAGAAGTTGAAAGAAATAATCGTTGAGCATTTTAACTTAGTAATGAAAAAAAAAGAATTGATGCACTACATGTATGCATTTTAAAGAGGTGCGATACATTAATCCTTACGCTAGTTGCAAAAAAGACACAAAACGTATAAAAGCGATCCTTATGCTTATAAATGGCTTCAAAGACCTAAATTAAAACTAAATGTCATAATTTATTGCGTGCTTGCAAGATGAATCTCAGGCTGATAATGTTGGGTGCATGATGTATAGAATTCGTTGCTTGGTAATATCGGTGTTTTTACTTCTTATTTTATTTAGTCTAATTTAGGTTAATTTGAGTAGGGATATTTTCTAATAAAATATATAAGCTCCTTCTTTTCAAAAAGGTTATTTCAGGAAGTTTATTTTTCCAAATTAGTGGAAAAAAGTCAAGTTTCACGTGAATTCAGCTTTTTATTACCAATGGTAAAAAGCTCATCTGAAAATTAGTGGTAAATGCAGAATATAGACCCTTTTAGTTGAATAAGATTTTAGTTCAAATCAGATCCGAATTTCTAGGGTCGGACATGGTCTAAATTCAATTATATACCGCTTGTTTAACTCTGAATTTGAGTTGAGAAAACTCAATTCGAGTTGAGTTTCGTCAAATTTTCATGTTTGTTTCTTTACTCTACACTATGCTACTCGAGTTGAGTTGGGTACAAGGTCTAAATATTCATTATATAGTTCAATTGAAGATTTTACCATTACGATTTGAGATTAATTAGTTGTGAAAGTTGAATTTTGTTGACTGCAAAAAGTTAAAACTCAAAACTGAACAGCTTTTAAAGTACGGAAGAGTACATTACTAAAAAAAAGTCTACCTCACACCTAACAAATAATAATAAATCTTGCATTTAAACACAAAGTATACATTTGGCTTTAAATATACTCCCTTTATCACATTTTTATGTTTTATTCTTTATTCTAATTTTTCACTTAAATTGCACGCCAATCCGTGTGGAGATATCCAAGACGTAGATCTAAATTTGGCAAAAGGCGTGACAATACAAAAGATATGTACAAACATGCATTTGTTTCAATATGAATTTAGTCAGCATTTGATATAGATTTAAAACTTTGAGTTAAATAAAAATTTAGTTGTTTTTAATCTGGTTTTCAGGGTTTTAGTTGTTATCCAAACATGCATTGTTAGAAACGTGACGAATACAACTTCTGATCATATACTGCTTCATTAGTTGATACAAACCCCACCTCTTCTCCCCCCGCCAGATTTTTTAGATTTGAAAATATTTGGACACAAAATAATTCTTCTTACAATCTCTTAAAGGAATTTTGGGACAAAGAAACCATGTACGAAAATTTTAATTTTCAAATTACGATCCAATAATTGACAAAAGATTTACCAAACTGGAACTTGATCTCTTTGAGTTCAACAAGGAAATTAAGGATCTCAGAAAAGAGCTTCAGAAAATCACTATGATTCTACACACGGACCCAAGAAATGTGGGCCGTAGAGAAACTGAAATCCGGGAAAGAATAAACCATCTCAATAAGACGAAGACAATATTCTGGACACGAAGGGCTAAGGACAATTGTATTAGAGTTGG
Source organism: Plantago major (assembly GCA_026545765.1). Classification (NCBI taxonomy): domain Eukaryota; kingdom Viridiplantae; phylum Streptophyta; class Magnoliopsida; order Lamiales; family Plantaginaceae; genus Plantago; species Plantago major. The sequence goes on from JAIFAC010000360.1 coordinate 63,956, forward strand.
TGATGCAAATGGAATAAAAGATGCAAAGGAAATTGTGTACTTGACCAATTTCAAATGCGAGACATCTTCCACTCTTACAAAAATCAGGCCCAAGCCCAATCCACAGTTTTCCAACCTTTCCTCCAAATCAAAACCCCACAGTTGGACCAAGAAGAAAACAATAAGCTCACACAACCGAATCGGGCAGGCCCTAAAATCATTAAAACGATCAAAGAATCCAAATTGAAGACCGTCGTTTCATTGTTTCATCGAATTTCTATAAACAAGTTTGGCAAATCAGCAAACCAATTAACTGTACCAATTCATCGTGAATGAATGGCTGATTTGGGGATTTTTTGATGGCACAGTTAATTGGTTTGCTGATTTGCCAAACTTGTTTATAGAGAATTCCTAGTCGGATTTGAAGTTAATACTAGCAGTTAACTTGAATAGTTGTTATGAATACTCCGGGTTTTTTTCCAGACACTCTAATGAATGTTTTCAATACATAATGAATCCAGCTTATTCCATTTTCAGAAAAGTGCTACATTTTTATTCGACCTATTAATCGTTGAGCTGACTAATTACTCATAACGATAATAGTAATAATTTAATAAAATCATATGATAAAAATTTAATTACTAAATTTTAATTATATAATTTTAATAATTTATTTATTAATATCGCTTAAGAAAGAATTGTTATCAAACGCTATAATCGCAGTAATAAAGAAACGTAACACTTTTTCTGAAATTGAGGGAGTAAAACTTAGGCGATGTGCGACACGAAATTTTGTCAAAATGATGTTCTTTGTATAGTGGATTTATAAATGCACGATATGACATATTGTTATGTACACTGATTTCATATCTGTTATGTTTAGGGAATTAATATGGCCCGGGGACATGGATTTCAAGGCGTCGTGGGGGTATATCCCAACTCTTGCTAACGTGGAGAAGATGGTAAAACTTTTGTTCAACATGTGTTGTATTTGCTGGTAGTTTTGAAGTTGTTTTAGCTTCAACATGTGTTGTATTTTCTGTAGTTTTGACGTTTAAACTATTAATGTATGTTCTTGTGTCTCCGAGGAACTCCAAAAACAAGTACTCCTTGTTTACTAGTCTTGCTAAATGGATGCGTACACAATTACATTCATCTACCCAACGTGCAGGCTTCTATGCTTGTTGTTGGTCAAACTTTTTAATTCCAGTCTTGATTTGCTTACCAAATAGGTATTCAATGCTCCATATTTAGATTAAGGTGCAAAGTCCCCATGTATTCTACATATCCCAAAATGTCACCTGTGTTATGTTATTAGACTTCAAAAGCAATTTTATTTGCAACCGAGAGTTAAAATGCACTGTAAATCAGTCATTTGGAGCTGTTATGGTGATGGAGAAGGTAAGACTGTATGGTCGAGACAAGCCATTGCCATGGTACGCTGAAAGCTGTTTGTGTTTGGCCTAACGATGTCATCCTTAGAAAGTTGGAACTCAATTAAGCAGGGGGTTTTGATGACTCATTATGCAAGGATAATTTTTATGGATCTGTCTCGTAATGTGCTAGAGGTTAGGGACAGAAAGAAGTTGGTACGCTCAAGTTTCATTAGATAACCATTTACTGGAAAAGAACTGAGATGTGCATGCATTTCACACTTGCTTTATTCTCTTCCCCGCTTCTCCTTCAGTGCATTGTGATTCTGTTTTTTATACATGTGCAACGTGGCAATACTTCGTTAATAGATTTTCTTGTTGACATGGTTAAATAGGTGATTGTCACCCTCTGTTTGTCCTGCTGAATTGATTTATAGCTATTAGCTAGTACTTGTTTCATTGTTTGCATGCCCAATCTGTTGATAGTGATAGATTTCAAATGACATCTAAGTACCGATATTAGGATAACCGCTAATGTAGTCATTCTGGAGAAATTGGGTTGCCATGTGAACAGGTGTTGATTTCCGCTGTGATTCTGTTGGTAAGTATAGATTCTACTGGAACTAAATTGTGTGTCGAGTTTTAGACCCTTCCTGTTGGAGAGTTCCCTGTAGCTGGTGAACTTTGTCTCAGAACTGGACATAGTGTTCCAGCTTCATACGCCCGATGCAATAAGAACTCGTCAAATGCCACCGAAAATGAGAGACAAAGCAACTAGTGCACCTTCAGGCTTCATTACCAAGGCTTGCCGGTAAATGCATGTACGTACCCATTCCTCCATCGACAATGTATGGGTGTATATCCGATCCACCCAGCCAATGGATAAGCTTTAATGCTTGCTTGTAGACGTAAGTAAAACTGATTTAAGTCCGATCTTGATTAAGACTGTGAACGAGACCTATGGTGCAAATTTACTGTGTAATACACTATTGAGTGATCTTCTGTTTTTTGTATTGGACTGGTAGTTTTAGTTATTTTAGCTTCAACATGTGTTGTATTTGCTGTAGTTTTGAAGTTTAAACTATTAATGTTCAACATTAATAGTTTAATGTTGAACATTAAACTATGAAAGAATGTTTACTGCTGTTTCTATGTTAGGACCTTCCTCACTAGGGCTGCTCATATCATCCGTATCCGCGGATCCGGTCCGTTTATCCGCATTTACGGATCGGATCGATCCGATCCGTTAGCTAATGGATCGGATAACGGATAGAGTTTTTTTCTATCCGTGCAAAACGGATAAATCCGCCGGATATCCGCGGATATCCGTTTTTTTAATTAAATAATTATAATTGAATAATTGATACATCAATTAGGTCAGCCGCCTTCTTCGATCAGCTCACAATCCACAATTACACAATTCACTCCGCCCCCTCCACTCCGCTCAGCCGCCTTCTTCTTCACTCCGCTTAGCCGCTTCTCTCCGCCAGTCGCCTCCACTCACGCCAGACGCCTCCACTCCGCTTTTCTCCTTCTTCGATCTCATCCCGCCGCTTCTTCAATTCTCTTCTCCTTCTTCGATCTCCTTCTTCTCCTTCTATCATTTTATTTGTCATTTTTTTTTTCATTAAATTTCGGCGGATAACAGATATCCGGCGGATTTATCCGTTATCCAATCCACTCTGAACGGATCGGATATATCCGTATCCGTCCGTTGCGCACCCCTATTCCTCACCGTGTTTCTTTACCTGACTCTTAAACTGGTTGTTAAATTCGTGTCAGGTTTATATAACTAGCTAACAGGTTTTCCTAGTTGCGTATGTATAACCTTTATTAATTAGTTATTTAGGTAATTGAATCTAAATATATTTAGTGGTCTGGAGTAGTATTTGGATAGTATATATTGGGTAATTAGTTTCTTGAGAAAACATGTTGTGGTTGTTGCTCAAAAGTTACTTTTTATATGTTATAGAAGTTGTTTGAGAATATGAGTCATGATAGTCATTTACTTAGGGGTTTCAATTTGAACTTACATATTGTGTTTTACATGTAGCAAAAGGAAGCAGGGGGTGAGATGCCTTCTTCCTAGAAGGTATTCTCAGCTATGCAGATTAAGGTCGGTGTTCCACTGTACAGTCGATCATTGAGGATTAACGTAAGTACTTGATGGAATGTTTGCATTTTCATATATGATATATGTAGTTCTTGCATTAGGTTCTGCTAATGAAGTTTGATGATATTATTTGTTGGTTTATATTTATGTTGTTTATGATCAAATTCCTTTACATTATAACATCATGTAAACTATTTATACATTTATATAATCAACAATCCCTTTATCATCAACAATCCCTTTATATTTCTACTATTTATGTTGTTTAACATCTAAAGTTTAGTATAACATTTTACATTATTTCATTGGTGAAACTGTTTGTACTTGTTCTGCAATGGTATGTATTTTGAAATATATAGTCTGAATATTCTTATGAGTTTTAATTAATTGAATATTCTCATTTTTACGTGTAAAATGCTATGGAGTAATGTGTTGCAGAACTTGAAGAAGTCAGAAGATTATGATTTAATCGAGATCTTCGATCAAATCAACCCATTGTCGAAGAAGCAACGTCGTGTTGGCATTGGTAGCGCAATGGCTATATATTCTAGTAAGGGTAGTAGTTCTAGTGGGTCCAACCAAACCACTGACACATGAATACTTGAGTCTTTGGAGCTGCAAGGAGAGAAGCTTGGTACTTTGGCGGATCACCTAGCAGAGACGGATGAAATGATCCGTAAACTACTAGAGACACAAGAAGCTGAAAAGGAGGCACGACTAGCTGGACAAGAAGCTGAAAAGGAGGCACGGCTAGCCATGCAACGAGATTGATCAGAAGCTTGCAGATTTGACATCTAGGTTTGCTTCTAGATAGGTTATGATGTTATGTTGCTTTAGTATTTAGTTTGATGTTTGACTTGTCTAGATGGTTTCTATGTAGTATTTGGTTTGTTGTTTAAGTAATTCTAATTGTCATGAATATTACGGGATGATGTTATATTAGAATATTTTGACGGATGTTTTTAAATATGAATTACGTGATTTCGTTGAGTTTTGGAGATTTTTTTTATTCTTCTAGGAAAACAGCAGAAATAATTGAAACTGCAGAAATTGTTTTTTTTCTAAATCAGTGACGGAATAATTCCGTATTCCGTCACTATTTTCAACTGTTCAGGAATTAGTGACGGATAATTTCACATCGCTTTCCGTCACTAATATAATAGTGATTTTAATTTTCCGTCACTAATATATAATTTAGTGACGGAAATTTCCATCGCTGGGCTTCTCCAAGAACGAAATGTGCCGAATATTAGTGACGGACAAAGACCTTTAGTGACGGAATATTCCGTCATTAAATATCCCAAATAGCAAAGATTTGACGAAAATTAGTGACGGAATTAAAAATAACTGTGACGGAATATGCCGTCACTGATTTAATCAGTGACGAGGGTTTTAATGTCAGCCAAATTCTGTCACTGGTCATTAGTGACGGAATTTGTCCCTCACTATTTCACAGTTTTTATGTAGTGATATAACGTTGGCGACACTTCAAAAACCTAATTTTAACTTGTGTAAAGACGTGTACCATGCAAGTACGTGTCAACCGACTACCTTCACAACAATGGAACCCAATCAGGGGATTAAGGCAGGGGACCCACTCTCTCCCTACTTTTTTACCCTCTACCAGAAGTTGCTAATTCACCTGATTAAGAAAGAAGAGGACAAAATCTTTCCCCCTGGAGACTTCTGCCTCTGGTCAAACAAAACAAATCCTATGTTTTGCAGATGATTACATGATTTTTAGTAGAGCAGACAAAAAATAAGTGGACACAATCAATGAGACACTTGAAGAATATGCTCTTGCCTCTAGCCAAAATGTTTGTTGAGGAAAAAGCAGAATCATATTCTCCTCAAATACCTCGATACACATAAAACAACAAATAACACAACAAATGGGAGTCATCCCAATCAAAAGACTTGATAAATACCTGAGACTTTCATTTTTACAAGGGAGGAAAAAAAGGGATCCTTTTTATCAAATCATAAACAAAGCCACTAGTAAAATAAATATTTGGTACTCCAAATTTCTAGCTTATGCAAGAAGACTAACTCTGATACTTGCAGTAACAAATGCAATCCCGACATACTGCATGTCAATAGAAAAAGTACCAACAACATGCATTAATAAACTGGAAGAAATCAATAAACATTTCCTCCGGAATGGAAAAAAAGAAGGAAAATAAGAGGCAAAATAAAGTGGAAAAGCAAGTTTGTCAACCCAAAAGGCTGGGAGGCTTAGGAATAAGGAATCTACATGTTCTTAATAATTAATTTAGAAATAATTTATGGACGAAATCGACCTAAAAAATTACTGAAAGTCAAATGTGTTATGTTTCAAAATTAGGGGTACTAAAGAGATTCTAAACATAATCGTAATTGAGGTAGTCAACAAACAAAAGATTGATTTTGGACCATACATAATTGTTCAAAAGTTGGGGACACTTGTTTAATATTATTTGTTAGCATTTCTTTTTTGAGTAAGTTTCCTAATAAACACACTCTATATAGAGACATAGAAACATAGTTTCTATTCATTACATATTAATCCCAATAAAAAACAACTTTTCAAAAACACCCAACCCAAGGGCAAGAAGGCGGGTCGAACTGTCAGGATAATGGGTCAGATATATATGTTACAAACCAATGTAAAAACCACATTTCGCCATTTATTTATGTGCTTCTTTCTCTCACTACTTTCTCTCTCTAAAATTCTCCAAAAAAAAGCTCGATTCAACCGTTAATTCACCGGAAAAATGCAACAAATCGATCGATCGGCAATGTTAGCTGCTATTTCTTCAGGAATCTGCAAAAAAAACGAACAACAAAAAATGTTAGACATGATTCGAACGAATTTTTGATTTTTTTCAACGTTTTCAAGCAATCTGGCGAAAAATCAAGCTATATAGTTGATATTATGATTGATTACAGACTGATACATAGTTGATTCATGTTTCGAATGATAAGATAGCTTCGAGTCCACATAGATTTGAAAAAATCAAGTTCAAAAAATTGTAGATCTAGAACTATTCATCTATATTTTCGTGTTTTGATGGTAATTCATTGATGTTGTTGTTGTTTATGCATTCACAAGGTGTAATCATGCTTGCATAAGGATAAATAAGTTTTAATCAAGATCCCACCTCAATCATCAACTCAGATCCGAAAATAAGGTATACAACGCTTTCTATGTTCAAATCAGATGTGCTATGTTCTAAAGAATATTACCTATGTTCTCCGAATATATCCTATGTTTTCATTCAAAACCCGATACTGCTTTGTGCTCGCTTTTCGACATATTTTTGTACTGCTTTTTTCAGATTTTCCTATGTTTTTACATATATGTCCTATCTTCTCACCAATATACCCTATGTTCTCAACAATATCTAATATGTTTTCTATGAAATAGTTGCTCATTGATGTTGTTGTTGTTTATGCATTCACAATGTGTAATCATGCTTGCACAATGATCGGACAGTGTTTTTAATCAAGATCCGACCTTAATCATCACTCAGATCTGGAAAAATAAAGTATACATTGTTTCTATGTTTATTACTGTATGTGCTATGTTCTCAAGAATATTACTTATGTTCTCTTGAATATGTCCTATGTTTTCATTCAAAACCTGACAGTCGTTTTGTGCTCTGTTTTTCGACATATTATTTTGAATTCTATTTTTATCAGATTTTCTATGTTTTTACGTATATGAACTATCTTCTCACTAATATACCCTATGTTCTCAACAATATCTTCTATGTTTGCTATGAAATAGTTGCTCATTGATGTTATTGTTGTTGTTGTTTATGCATTAACAAGGTGTAAACATGTTTGCATAAGGATCGGACGGAATTTTCATTCAAGATCTGACCTCAATCATCAAAAGCTGATAGTCGTTTTGTATGTACAACGTTTCTATGTTCTTTCATGTATGTGATATGTTCTCAATAATAGCACATATGTTCCTATAGTGATTCAAACCATAGGTCCATATTCTCTTCCAATACTGCTATAATTTCAGCCTTTTTGTTCTGTAAAAATTATACTACGAACTCGATGTGAAGTTGTTACAGACATAATATAATCACTATGTTCTCACTATGATCTGTAATATAATCACAATGTTCTCTGTCACTACTGCTATGATCTCTATTGTTATCATTATGTTCTCTGCCTCTAGTATTATGATCTCTATCATAATTGTTATGTTCTCTGCATCTAATGCTATGATCTTTATTATAATTTATATGTTCTCTGCCACTAATGCTATGATCTGTATTTTTCATTTCTATGTTATCTGCCTCTAATATTATGATCCCTATCATAATTGCTATGTTGTCCGTGATCTAATGCTATGATCTCAAGTATAATTTCTATGTTCTCCGCCACTAATGCTATGATCTATTTGTCATTGCTATGTTCTCATTCTAGTATTATGATCTCTATCATAATTGCTATGTTCTCTCAGATCTAATGCTATGATCTCGAGAGTGTTTGAGGGAGGATTCAACACTCCCACCATCGATGAGGACCGACATTGTAGCTCGCCTAGAGTCGATTGAACTTCGCCACCCTCAACGCCCGATGGGCTTCTTGAGAAACCACTTGTCAACCTCTATTCAATGGGAGGTGGTAGGTGGTTCTTTTGAGAACCTCTACATGACCAAGCTATCAAATTTGTGGAGGGAATGCAATGTTGTAATCTTATATTTTTCCGCTTTCAATCTATGTAATAATTCAACATTGAGTAGAATGCTTTATCAATAAAAGATTATGTTTTTCTTAATCACCGTGTTTGTGTTCTTTTATTTATATCGAGTTCATACGGTATAATCAAATCATACAGGATAACAATGAGATCACAGATTCTTATATTGAGATCATAATTCGGAACAAAAGTATCACATCAGACATAACACTGAGATCATAATGTATAATAATGATATCATATAGAATAACAATGAGATCCTAGTTCTGAACAAAAGTATCATCACAGATATAACACCGAGATCATAGCGATAATAATGAGATCATAGCGTATAACACTGAGATCATAGGTACTTATATTGAGATCATAATCCATAAAAACTGAAGAATACAAGGTATGATTACAATATAAACAACTATGTTCTCAAGCAAAAAATAAATCTATGATCTCAACATACACAACTATGTTCTCAACCAAAGACACTATGTTCTCAAGAAAACAGTCTATGATCTCAACATAAACAACTATGTTCTCAAGCAAAACATCCTATGATCTCAACATAAACTACTATGTTCTCAACCAAAAAAACTATGATCTCAACAAAAACAAAGTTAACATCTCAGTATAAAACATCTATGATCTCAACAGAACAATGACAACTATGTTCTCAAAAGCATAGATACTAACTATGATTCACAAAACACAACAAGTAAAAAAAACCACTATGTTCTCAACCAAACCAACTATGCTATAAATAAAATGCATATAGGCTAAGTGGTAGAGAATATGGATTACACTGCAAAAAAAAAAAAAAAAAAAAAAAAGATGTTCATATACGTAAACATAGTGGATATTGCTAAGAACATAGAATATATTGGTGAGAAGATAGTGCATATACGTAAGATCATAGAAAAATACAGTAAAGACCAAAACTCAAGGTAATATTGTGTAAAAAACAGAGCATAAAATGACTGTCAGGTTATGAATGAAAACATAGGACATATTCCAGAGAACATGGGCAATATGGTTGAGAACATAGCCATATGCGAAAGAATTTAAAAACGTTGTATACCTTATTTTTTTCATATCTAAGTTGATGATTGAGGTCGGATTTTGAATGAAAACATTGCTCAATTCATATGCAAGCATTATTACGCCTCATACTACAAAAAAATCGCAAAAAAAAAAACTCGAACAAAACCCTAGAACACAAAAAACTGAAAAGTAAACGATATCACACAACGATAACTATAACAAAACACTTACAAACAAGTTTCTAACAGATTTGAGCAGGAGAGAGCAGTAAGATCTCACTCTAAAGAGCAGTTGCATAAGAGAAAATGGGAGAGAACAGTAGTGACAGGTGAAGAAACTGTCTAAAAAGGAAGAAAGAAAAGAGCCTTACAAACCTGACCCGTGATGAAAGTGGTACTGACCGGGATCCGCAAGAGGATCCGCGAACATAGGTTAAAACACATATGTAATGGTAAATTGCAAAACAGTCCCATTTCTAGATAAATTAACTCAAGACCGTTTCTTATGAGACTTTGTGTTCTTTTTTTGAAAAAATTACAGAGAGACCCATTGAGTAGATGCTAAATTACACATAAACCTCATATCCCCGTTAAAACTCACTTTCATACCTTTGACATTAAAAGTCAACGGAGTCAACATCAAATAAAGGTCATATTACTATTATGTCCCCCAGTTATTTGGAAAAAGTTGAAGAAAAAGAAAAATTATAAAACTCAAAATATCAAACATTAAATAAGTAAAATAAAAACATTAAAAATTAAACTAAAATATAATGTGTATTGGTAAAATTTCGTATCTTGGTCCAGTCCAGAACTTAGTCCAAATTATATTTGATATGGCCTCGTTTATGGCCCATTAATTGCTGATCAAGCCCAATTCATGAGAACAATCAAATGTGTTTCAGTCACTTGACGATTTTGCTAATCGCGATCCAGTCCACATACATTTGACCAAAAGTCATCTTGACCATAAGACCTGACGGATGAAGACTAGCCACCCCTGGTCGCACCCATGGAGATGGCTAATCATCTAAGATCCATATCCGATATCCTCGAATGGAATGGATCAACAAATGAGGTCTTGCTCAGCTAGCTCTTACTCAAGAAGCCAATGCCTCTAGCTGACTCCTGGATCCACGCATACACCTCCATGATTGGTCTACCTCAACCCAAGGTCCATCACTCATTGATCAACCAAGCACAAGCCAAGGCCATATCTTTGGTAGTCCTCGAAGGAGCTAAGGCAGCTTGATCTGACGAGCAGGTCGAGTTTCAAAGATCGAATGGCTAACCTAACTAAGCCAACTGACCAAGCTACCTAGCTCAATACCTTTCGTCAACCATCTGATTTATCGACGAAGTTAATCAGCTAGTTGGCTCACCTAGCTAAGCCAACTACGAAGACCATCCAACGGGTTCCAGCCAACCTATCTAGTTCAAGCGACCTTGCCAACCATGAAGCTGGTTGATGAGCCAGCCCACATGGATCACTCAACCACATCCACAAGTCAACACTCATACTAGGTTGATGGAACTATTCAACCCACGAGATGGATGGTTGAACTATTTCGCCAATGCACTCCACTAAAGAAGTGTCTTCCAACCGACTGAGAAGGAGTCCAACTCCATTCAAATGAACTCCAACAACCTTATCGGAAATGAGGGAGAAGTGGGTGGAGAGATTCCAACGGGTGAAAGGAAGAGTCTCTATATAGGAAGGAAAGGAGGAAGGTTAAGATGATGGAAGATTCACAAAATAAACCCTAGCAATCTCTCTGACGCCTCCATCACTCTCAAGCTATCCGATCAACATTCTAAGCTACTTACGATCATCCTCCATCGCCTACAATCAACCACCACCATCATCGACCTTCCCCATATCCTTCCACCTTCAACCACCATCATCATCATCCATCTTCCGACACGACTAGCTAGCTCCCTCAGACGAGCTCAGCTAGCCATCTCACCGGTGTGGCCCATTCATTGCCGAACCGATCCACTCAACAGGATAAGTCGACTCTCATCATCCTTCCCTCTATCTCCTTCAATTCTTACATCTTCTTCCAGTTTACTGACTTGATCGTCGGAGTCCCTTCGGTCGGCACCACACCGGTGTCACCTTGGAACCTCACGTCTCTAGGTTTGCTCTTGTTGCCTTGCAGGTCGCTGGTGCCCCCCAATTCATCAACCTGATTCGATTGTAGATCTCTGAGCGTCTACATAATGTAGCTCCCCCACAATTAGCGGAGCTCTATGACAAAGCACTAGGGGTGATCATAAAATCCAAAATCCGATCCAAAAATCCGAAAATCCGATCCGATCCGATGTATTCGGATCGGATTACGGATTATGATATTTTAGATCCGAAGATTTTTGGATTAATCCGATCCGATCCGTCGGATTTTCAGAGAAAATTCGAATTAATTATATATATATTCCCCTTATTCAGCCAAACAAAATACAAAATTCTTAGGATGTCGGGAAGTTGGATTTTGGCTGTTGGAAATATGCACTTTCTGTTAGGAATATCTGTTTAGATTTTGATCAGCAACCTAATGACTTATCTTAGCTCAGAAAGGTGATTAGTACTCTTAGTTCACTTGAACACTGTAAAAGAGGAAACTCACTAAGTATGATAGTCTAGCAAATCTTGTATAGGATGTTAGTCTCAAAATGTAATTTTTATTTTCTGAAGAATACCAAGAAGAAGGCATCCAAAGCAGAAAAGTTCAACGGATTTGAAGATTTGAAAATCGCATAAGATTGTCAAGACAAGGGTTTTTCAGATATTTATGTCCAGATATCTTGAGAAACAAGTGTTTTGAAACACACGAGTTGCAAAAGATATCCGAGAATAAAAGGTTTCGAGACTAGAAAGTGCCCAGATATCTACACTCAGATACCTTGGACATAAAATATGCTTCTGAAAAAGAAACATATTATAAAGTTGTTTAAACAAGTGGTATCTGGAGCTATGATGATCTCTGTAAAAGAACGTGCAAAGCCTCAGAAAGCTTGCATAGTTCCGTTGGCACTACAGGACAAAGTGTAGTACAGTGCATTAAATGCGCAGACAGAAATGTCTGAACAAAAGCTGTAGCTTCTGAAGAAGAAGACAAACCTGCTATAGTACTATACTCAGATATCAATAGTTTGAATTTGATTTAAGTCTAACGGATACTATTCAAACGGCACTCAAATTCATCTATAAATATCAACACTTAGACTGCTTGAGAACACACCTCAGAAACACTGAATACTCACACAAGCGCTCTCAAGCAAACTACTTACCTTCAAGCTTTTCGTTGCGACCAAAGCTCTTGATTCTAAGTAGCACAAAAGTTCTAAGTGTCCTGATCCTTAACGAGCATTGTTATTTGTGAAAGAGTTGAACTAAGATTTCTTATCTAAGTTTCATTCTTTTGAACACTTACCATAGACTTGGGTCAGTAGAGAACAAGATACCATACATTGCAAAGTGTATTAAGTATACTTGATTCACAGAGCTATCTGAATAACTGAACAAGTTATTAAAGAAGCTCACCTGACAAACAAACCTAAAACCAACACCATATACGGCGTGGAGTACAGGAAGTACTTAGTTTGGGAAACTAAGGAATAACTCCAAGGTTATTGAGCAAGGGAAGTACTTAGTTTGGGAAACTAAGGAACAACTCAAAAGGTTTCTGAGTACAGGAAGTACTTGGTTGTTAAAGCTGGGGAATAACTCAGGGGGAATACTTGGTTGGGAACCTATTGCATTTAGGAATCAAGAAAAGATATCTGTAAGGTTACCTCATTTATCTTAGTGGATTCTAGGTCTGAAAAAGACCAAAGTGGATTAGTTGAAGGATTACGCCACCTTCAGATACCACTATAAAAAGACTTGTTATTTACTTTCAGCTTTATTACTTGTTTTACTTATATTGCAAAGTACTTACACTTATCTTGCTAAACACGCACTTATCTTAGAAGTCTTCCGCCTATGAAATTAAGTATCGTATCGAGAAATCTGTTTATCGACAAAAGTTTTAAAAGACTATTCACCCCCTCTAGTCTTTTACTTTGCCGTCTCGACCAACAAGTGGTATCGAGCGGAGGTTCCCAAGCCTTCAAGACCGAACCTAGATCCCGTATAAGTGCCCACTAACTGCTTTTTCACCTACACTTGATTCGCTTGTTTAGTGTGTTTGCTAAGATGTCTTTATGACGCCCAATTCTCAAGCCGTAGAATTATGAGAAATGGAAGAACAACATGATGCTCCACTTAGAAGCCATCAGGATAAATGATCAAGTAATAAAGAATGGCCCAATAGTCATTCAACAACTCAAGCAAGTCATAGAGGTTTCTAATGGCGTAGACAGAGAACAAAGTGATGGGTCTTCATGCATGATGCATCAACCAAAGGAGACCTACCAGCCAAGTTATAGAACCAAAGCTCAGAGAACTCGACATCTAAGATGCCAAGAGAAATAGATTCGATGGACAAGCTCGTAATATCATCATACGCTCTACTCCAGCATATACAAGTAAACTGTGGGTAAAACGTAAAGTGGCCCGGCAACCGATTGAAGAAATCAGTACGGCACCCGAAAAACAAAGGAAAATAAGTTCAAGTCTTGAAGCTAAAATTCCAAAACTTCAAACAAGGTCCCACAGAGACTATCAAGAACTAGATTTTCGGTTTAACACTTATGAGTGACATGGTCGCACTTGGTGAAAGTAATAGATATACCCAATGTAAAAGATTAAAACAATTGCAGAAGTCTAAATCATAACTGGAACACACAAAGTTTTTCTACTTTAACCAAGGAATGTCAGATATCACTGTGGAACTTTTCACTCACCTTGTCACTGTTGACTATGAGACAACTCAAAGGGAACAAACAACTAAGAAGTTGCAGAGTGTTGCTCTAGTTGCGCAAGGAACTTCTGAAAAGAAGAAAGGCAAGGATGATCGAGGATGCTCTTGTCAGAAGCAAATGGGAAAATATGTCACGAGAAATTGAGAGAAGAAAAGCCAAAGAGAAGTCGAAAAGCATCTAGGCTCAAACTATCACCAAGACAAAATATGCAAAGCTCACGAACAAGCCACCAAAAGCATCAAGCATCGAGGAAGGTAAATCGAAATGATATCTGCTTTATTGTCGTAAACCCGGTCATTTCAAGAAGGATTGTCCTGCCTTCAACAAATTTAAGACATGTGACAAGAAAGATAGAAGAATCTTCAAAAGAAGTCAAAGAGCTATGCTCACTGAAGAAAGGAAAAAGATTCAACTCCAACTGGATGCTCTAGATATTGAGTCTGATTCTGATGATGAGGATTCAGATGATTCCACACCGCTTCCCGTAAATATGCAGTGTTTCTCATGAAGTAATTGACTTTGGTCAAAAGAAGAAAGAAGTGTGTGGAATGGCTGAAGAAATCTTCCCAGATATCTCCAACATTGAACCTTGTCTAATGGCTGATGAGGTAACACATACGCCCTATTATACTTATGAAAGTGATGACGAAGGAATCAAAGAATTGGAAAATCTCAGAAAATAAATTGATCTTTACAAAAGAGAATTTCTAATGTTCCGAGCTAGAGCCGAAAATTTCGAAGAAGAAAAGAATTCTCTTGCAAAGGAAAATTCTAAATTAATCAAGATATCTGAGAAAAAGGATGCTGAAAATGCATTTCTCAAGGCTCAGATATTCTGAGACCGAAAAGTCACATAAAGAAGCAATGGCCAATCTTCAAAAGAAATGTGAAGGTCTTCTTTATGAGAATAAGGAACTCAAAAAGAAAGAACTATCCTTTCAATCTTATGCCAAAGCTAGTGACACTCTTACTGAAGTACAATCTTATTTAAGAGATCCTTCAGAAAAGAGAGGACTCAATGGACACACACAGATAGTTCCACCACTCAATAAGAGTAATGAAGGACTAACATTCGCCATCGCCAAAGAAGGTGATTCCCAAACAATCTACAGATCGGCCGAAGCTAAGATTGTTGACAAAGGAAAGGCAAATGACCAAGCCTTTGTGGGAAAAACAAGTCCAAAAGAAATCGTGGAAATGTCTCAAAAGAAACATAACATCGAGAAGTGCAATCACCCACAATGCTATGTCTCTCAAAAGGAAAAGTTGCAGAGTCGGCAAATTTTCTTATGTCACGCTCGAAAGAAAATTGATCATCCAGAGATTAGCAAAGTCGCTAAGAAGAGATCTCGCATAAAGATCGGGCTCGGAATGGTATCGCTATAAACCCATTGGGAAACAACTTGCTCGCGAATACAAACAAGAGCAAGAACGATGGTTAAAGGCTAGAATTGCTCACAAGAATTATCGGCGGAAGATAAATCAAGCCACCGAAAATCAATGCTGTACTAGAAGAAATCGCTAGAAAGCTCACTTTGAAAAGGCACTCGTAAATGTGACAGTATCCGAAAGCACCAAATGGAGCACCTAGGAACACACCAAGGAAGAAAATAGTTCTTAACAACAATGATATTAATCATTTAACTAAGATTCCTCCTTATGTTCCTGTTAGACAAAAGAATGTTCCTAAGAAATTCATTTAAAAATGGATTCCTACTGGAAGATTCTTTAATCCAGATGGTTCCATTGTTGGTATGAGAACCTAATCTCGCTTTCGCTTTGTGCGTAACACTCTAAAGACTAACTCAAAGTGGCATTTTGATAGGGGATGGGAAGCACATGACAGAGACAAAGCAAATGATTAACTACAAAAATGCAATGATGGACCAATTATCAGGTTTGCTGGAGGAGATGAAAATCCAACCATAGGTTTTGGCAATTTGAAGTTTGGCGCCCTCACAATCTCTGAAGTACTTCATGTAAAGGGATTGAAATATAATCTCCTAAGTATGAGTCAACTAGTAGACAAAGGGTACACTGTCAAGATCAAGTCAAAACTATGTAAAGTGATCGACAATGAGTCAAAGGCATACCTTGGTAAGGCGAAGGAAATCTTTATGTTGTTGATTGGGCATCCGCCACAACCAAGAATGTCTCATGGTGAGTCAATCTGCCACATCAAGAAAATTGGCTATGGCATAAAAGAATGAGTCACTTGAATTTTAAACTGTGAATAAACTAGCCAAGAAAGAGTCAGGTGGTTTACCCAAAATGGCATATAGAAAAGAAGGTGTATGCTCACTGCCAAATGGGAAAACAATCCAAAACATCTTTCAAGTCTAAAACTAGACATTCCAGTTGAGAGGCCACGCAAATGTTACATATGGATCTGCTTGAATCCTCAAGAATTAGTTATGCAGAAAGAAGTATGGTCCGTTGTTGTTAATGATTACTCAAGATTCACTGGGTCTTTCTCAAACACAACTGATGCAAGGGTTGAGATACCTAACTTGTCAATAAGCTCAAGTCATGAAAATGACAAGGTATTTGTAATCGTAATGCACTATGGTACTGAGTTTGTGAACCAATACATCAAAGAGTTTTGTACTTGCAAAGGTATACAACATCAACTATCTTCTATAAGGACACCACAACAAAATGGTGTTGCTGAAAGAAAGAATAGGACCCTGAAAGAAGCAGCAAGAAGAACAATGCTTCACGACATCAAATAAGTGAAATCTATTGGGTCAAGTCAGAACACAAGATGCTACACTCAAAATAGATGTCTGATTAACAAACACCATGACAAAACTCCGTGACGAAGCTTTTCATTGGTAGACCCCTAGTATCAAACATCTAAGGGTGTTTGGTTGCGTATGTTTCGCTCTTAACAATGGAAAAGAATACTTGAGAACATTTCAACCAAAGGCGATGAAGAGTATTTCGTTATTCTCTAATAGCAAAGCCTATGAATCTACAACAAAAGAACGCAAAAGATCGAAGAATCTATTCATGTAGTATTCTATGAAGGAAACAAGAAAGTACTCTTGAATGATGATCTCTCAGATAGGTTCAAAGAACTAATGATTAAAGATTCTGAAAAAGGATCCTCGTAGGAAACAATTCTATCATTCAAATAGAGGATGAGTCACGATGAAAAGCAACCTATGCTTAGTAACAACCAGATGACTCTAAGACATGATGAAGAATTTCCTATGAGAATTCCGTAAATGGAACAAAGCATCGAGAACCTTCATCGTGAAAAGGTATCTGAAATGAGATTGATGAAATGCAAGATCCATTTCTAACATCGAAAAAGTGTCGATATCCATGACATTTCCCATCCGCCGATATCCCAAATCGCATAAGTATCTCATCAAGATCATATTGATTCACATTAAGTACTAGAACTAGAAGAGCAATCACGAAATGCAAGTTGTCTCTATGGATGTTTCATCTCAAAAATTGAACCAAAGACTATAGAAGAAGCATTAAAAGATCAAGACTGGATCTCTGCAATGCAAGAAGAGTTGGATCAATTTGAGAGAAACAAAGTCTGGAAACTGGTTCCATTTGCTGACGAAATATCTGTAATAGGAACCAAGTGGGTTTTCAGAAACAAAATGAATGAGTCCGTGAAATAACCGTAAACAAAGCTAGGTTGGTTGCCTGTGGATTCACCTGCATCAAGGACTAGATTTTGATGAATCTTATGCACCAGCTGCAAGATTGGATGCAATAAGACTTTTTCTAGCCTTTCCAGCTCATAATGACTTTACAGTTTATCAGATGGATGTCAAGAGTGCATTTCTAAATGGTGAACTGGCTGAGGAAGTCTATGTTGAGCAACCACTGTGTTTGAAGTTTCTCGTAAAGTAGGATGGTCTATAAGCTCGTAAAGCTTTGTATGGGTCAAACAAGCTCCAAGAGCATGGTATGATACATCTAGATACCTACTAGAAAGTGGCTTCAAGAAAGGAGATGTTGACAAAACACTCTTCACATCGAACCATGACGGAAACCGCTTAGTTCAAGTATATGTTGATGACATTATATTTGGATCTAAAGACAAGCAACTTTGTGAAGATTTTGTCAACTCATGAAATGTAAATTTGAGATGAGCATGATGGGAGAATTGAATTACTTCCTAGGTCGCAAGTCAAGCAACTCAATGATGGAATATTCATTAGTCAAACAAAGTATGCAAAGGACATGCTCAATAAATTTAATCTAAAGCCTTCAAAAGAATGCTAAGATACCAATGAGCATCTAACCAAAATGACCTACACCGAATCGACAAGAGTGTTGAAGAACACAAGTATAGGAAATTGATCGATCGCTACTATACCTCACCAAGTAGACTGATATTCAATATGCTTGGAGTGTGTGCTAGATTTCGCATAAATCCAATGCAATACACTACAACATTGCTATGAAAATATTAAGGTATGTAAAAGGTATCAGAGAAGTTGGATTGTGGTATCCAAAAGAGAGTGGATTGAGTTTGGTTGGCTATTCAGATGCCGACTATGTCGGATCATTGCTTGATAGAAAAGCACCTCAAGAACTTGTCAATTTCTTGGTGCTAGATTAATATCATGGTTCAAAGAAGAAACAAAATTCAATTGCCACATCTACCATAGAGGTCAATATATTGTCATGGTGTTGTGCTTCAGATATTGTGGATACAACAACAACTCAAAGACTATGGACTGACTGAAGAGAAAACTCCCATTTTCTGTGACAATACAAGTGCCATTGCCATAACTCAGAATCCTAAGTTTCATGCAAGAACAAAGCACATTGATGTTAGACACCACTTTATCGTAGACCATGTTGAAAAGGCAATATAGAAATACTCAAGATTGGCATCAAGACCAACTTGCGTATATCTTCACTAAGCCACTACAAGAAAGTAGATTCTTAGCCTTAAGACACACTTGGACTAATGGAGCTACCAAAGAACCTAAAAGTTTAGAGAAGAGATATCTGAAAAAGATATCAAAGGAGAGAGAAAAGGTATCTGGAACGGGTATCCAGAAAAGAGGTATCTGGAACGGATATCCAGAGAAGAGGAATCTGGAACGGGTATCCAGAAACTAAAGGCTAAAGGGTAAAACGGCTGTTCAAAGATTTCTGAGACGGGTACTCAGATATCTGGATCACTCAGTGAGGGGGAACACAAAAGAGAATAGTACAACTGTCTGCAGTCAAACTACCAAGTGTAAAACTTGGACAAATACCAAGTGTGAGATAAATTCAGATGCAAACAGTGTTCTTGGTCATACAGAAACGTGATTCAGAAAGCTAATAGCCAAAATTCATTAAATGGGCACAATTACATTTGTTGATTGTGATCATTGCTAGAGAAGCAATGGTGACCCTTGATGAATTGGGCGATTGATCTTTACGGCAGAGATTAACTCTCAGTAAATAGTGGACTGTTAAAATTCCGAAAGATACTTACACACAAAATTAATTTGTATGTATATGTCTGTGGAGATTACATTGCTATATATATGGGATTTTGGCAAAAGAAATTACTTTCGCCTAATCCAACATACAGACTTGCACAAGAATAGCAAAAACTCTTCTTCACCCTCTGCAAATCTCTGTTAGTTTTTCTGCAAAGAATTACTAATCTCTCACCCAAATCTCTTTCTCGTTTTTCAAAAACTTCACTATTTAAAGAGATGGCTCCCAAACATGCTTCTTCTCAGAAATCCTAGTTACCATCGGTATCATGAAAAGCAAGCACCAGTGCTAGTTATAACAAACAATCGGTTGATCGGAGAATTCGACCCTGATCATTGGACTTCAAATCACATGATGATTTGGGGTGGTGCCATGATTGAGGAATACCTGGTAGCCGCAATAGAAAACCAGACTGACAGAAGTTGGTACTTGATATGCTTGAAAAGGCAAATATCAAGGGTTTTCTATCTGCTCTTCCCAGTGGAGTTTTCATCGGATGTTCGAGTTTTACAACAACTCCATAATTATTTTCAAGATCTCAAGGCACCGAGATAGTGTCTATCAAGACCAAAGTCCAAGGACAAGAAATCCCGCTGACGTAAACAACTTTCTATGAGCTGTTTGAACTTCAAAATCTTGGAAAGGATTTTGAAATTGACACCAAGGATGAAGATCTCCTTGAAGGTGTGAAGCAACTATACAGTAATGTGTGTGAACTTGATAAACCAGACACACCCATCAACTTTAAGGTTGCTGACATAAGGACCAGACATCTTTTGGTCCACTAGGATGTGTTGGCATGTATCCTTCATAGATGCTTTGATGGTCTACAAGGAGGTGCTGACCAGATAAGCCAAGAACGCTGGATGATGATGTTCTTGTTGAGTCAACAAGACAAAAGGCTGGAAAACCCTTTTAATTGGGGAAGTACGCTTCATGAAATTTGTGAAGAAGATAGGCTTTGAGCCTAAAATCGTTAAGGACCTTGTCGAGCCAAAAGCAAAAGAAGCTATGGATCAAATATGCTACTTATCGAATGTCTTGGCATTGAGCTCAGAGAGATGGCAGACATTGCCAACAGTAACCTACTCTACAAATATGAGTATACAAACTTGATGAAAAAGGTTACTGGATCTCAGAAAGGTTCCAAGAAGCGAAAGACTGAAGAGGTATCTAAGGGAAAAGTTGTGACCAAGAAGCCTAGAACTTCACGGAAGAAGTCTGCTGGCAAATCAGAAGGCACACCCATTGAGGTTGTCGATTCCAGATACTGACGTCACGCAGATGAACTCATCAATAAAGATGAACTCATCAATGCTGCAAAAGAGGCATCGGCTACTGAACAAGTAGATTCAGCAAGAGAAAGTGCTTTCAGAATTGTGAAGACTATTACAGAAAGCCTTGCTGATGAACTCATAAATGCTGAGAAACTTCAAACTCTTTCTCGCAAGCGTTAGGATTGTTGATAACTCGCTCATTTCATGACGAATCGGACGAGGAGAAGAACCCATCCCCCAAGGTTGCTGAAAAAGTAACCAAGACAAAGGGGAAGAACAAAAGGTCCAAGGTTGTTGAGAAAGCAACCAGCTCAAAGGTTGCTGAGCAAGCACCTATAGCAAAGGTTGTTGGTGCCAACACACCATCAGGGAAAGTCACATATAAACAACTTCAAGAAGCCCTGATGAGTGGTGACCTAGTGTTGGTAGACGCTGATGTCAACACCACACTTAAAAATCTGGAAGAGCTCTCAAATGCTCAAACTTCTGCTTCCAGACAACCACAACAAGCACAAGTGGTTGATGAAATGGTAAATGAACTCCATTTCGACATATCAGCTATGCAACATGCTGAAGAAAATTCTGCAAATGAGCAGGTTCCCCAACTCCAAGAGAGGGATCAAACTGAGACACCTACTCAGAATGATCAACCAGGGGAGGCAACTGAGTTAGCCACTCAGGAAAAGGTTGAAGTGCCTCAAACTTCCAACAAAGAAGCAACACTGGAACAACAAGACCAACTCATAGAAGGGTCACAAGTTCCAGAGACCACTTAGCCTGACATTGCTCAGGTAGCTGAATGGTTTGTACTTGTGAATTTCTTTGTGTTTTCTGTCTTGTTAACTAGTAAAAATTCTTTGTTACAGGCTGAATTAGAAACAAAAGAACAAGAGGAAGCTGCAAAGCTTGCCTCTGAATCTGAGAAGGAGGCTTCCATAGCTTCACCACTTAAGGAACAGGAGCCTGTCTCACAGGTAGAAAACAGTTCCTTAAGATATAACATCTCAGATATGTGCTTTATACACTTGACTAATACTATTAAGTGTCTGTTTCTAATAGGCTCCAACTGAGAAGAAAAATGAAGAGACTGAAAAGTCTATCTCTTCAGAAAAGAATCCAAAGACTTCCAAGGTCTCTGAGGAACAAGTATCTGAACCTTCTACAGAGAAGGTATATCATTCAGATATCTATAATATTCAAAGACAAATCTCTGATCATTTTTTCTCAAACTAACACTTTCTACTTAAACAGGTTAAAAAAGAAGTAGAAGTTGCTGGGGAATTGCCCGCTCAATCCCCACAACAATTGGAAATTGATGAGGCATCAAAATCTTCATCACAAGAAAAATTTCCAGAGACTGCACAAGTCTCTGAGCAACAAGTATCTGAGCCTCCAATAGTGGAGGTAATTGACCTCTCAGATATCTGATTCTGAAAATAGAACTTTTTCTTGATAAAATTTCCTAAGTGTTATGTTTCTAATCTCAGGTTCAAAAAGAAAGAGAGGATGCTAAGGATCAGACTTCCAAGTCTCCTCCTCACACCAAGATATCTGAGGCACCTGGAACCTCAGTAGTCCAACCCTCTGAGCCTGCTGTCAGCAGTGTAACATATATTTGACTACTCTAAAACTCAGATATCTACACAAGTTTTGAAACTAATTCAAAACTCTCTCTTTCAGGCTCAAAGTAGTGCCAAGAAGGAGTCAAATGATGACTATGAAAACCTTCTTCCCTTCTTCAAGACTCATACCTTGCCAAAGCATATTCAATGCTTCAAGAAATGACAGAGGTTAAGGTGCTCTGATCTCTCTGAAATACTGAGAATCACAGATCAACCAACAAGACGAGCACGAGCTCTTGACATGGAAAACTACATCCACGCAATGTTCCCTACTGAACAATATCAAGTTGCAACCTTAATGCGTAAGGATTTTTCCAAGGAAGTGGCAC
Organism: Plantago major; assembly: GCA_026545765.1. NCBI lineage: Eukaryota > Viridiplantae > Streptophyta > Magnoliopsida > Lamiales > Plantaginaceae > Plantago > Plantago major. Next base: position 86,726 of record JAIFAC010000360.1, read on the forward strand.
ACAAATTGGTGCAAGCCTTCAAACAGGCAGATGGTCAGACAAGATTGCAGATGGCATTCAAGCCGCCCCGCCTGCACACTACAATTTATTCCTTCCAACAAGAAGAGGTTAATGGGCAGAAGATCACTATTCCTGAAGTGATTAATCTTGTATCTGAAGACGATGAGGAGGAAGAAATAGATGAGAATAACTTTGATGAACCTCCCTCTGACCATTACAAAAAGGATGATGATGATATGATGGATGATAATGCCCCTGCACCAGGGACAGGAGGAATTCCACAAGGAAACAATGCCTCAGCTGCTGAAAAGCACACTGAGAGGACATCACATCAATCCCCTCCTCCATCTCCTTAGAAATCCACCCATCCTTCACAGCAATCCCAACAACAAAAGACGTCAATAACAAGTAGTTGAGCACTGAGGAAACAACTCAAGATATTTAATACTCAAACCGTAATCGCCAACTCAAACAATCGTTGAAGAAGAGCAACACTCCATCTTCAACTTGAAGAAGAGCTAGTTAAATCCAGATAAGCTTAATCAACTACAAGATCAATACTTACAAGAGACAAGAGCTTACTCGAGGTTAAAGAGCTCCAGATGTCAGAATGCTATTGCTAAGGAATTAGATAATCAAGAAGTATCTAAAGAAAAGCATGATGCTAAGGTCGCATCACAAGAAAAGACATACCATCCTCCTCTCATAAAGGAAAGAAGCCCATCTCGAGATGGTTTCGACCGGAAAATCTTGAAATGTCCAAGAGGATGAAGATCACCTGGCCGAGGACTCGATGATGAAGAAGACAAGACTTTGGTAGCAAGAATGAACACTTAGTGGTTTCTCATCTGAAAAGGAAGCTAATTGCTCCTGATGTCTTCAACAAACTGCCAAATGTCCACTCCCAAGAATACATGAATAGATACCAAAAGTCTTGGCACATCTTAAAAAGGAGTTGTCTTCACAAAACAAAGAGGTAATTGCCTCCGTCCCCTCAGATATGCAAAAATTCACTGAGCTTATCACTCAGAGAACAACCAATGTGATCATTGCTCAGAAGGATCTGGGAATGGTAAGGGACGATGATGTTTCATTAGCTGAAAAAGCTTTTCATGAGGCAAGTTACACTGCTGGAAAAGCAGATGCCATACTAGGCTCATTGGCAGAGCTCACTGATAAGGAAAATGGACTTATCAAACAAAATCGAGCTCAAGTCAACTTCGGTTGGTCACCCACAACTACTTGCAAAAGAATTTTGAGTCCTCTCGATTCTTTTGTGGCACTTAGTCACCAACAATGACTAAGGGGAAGAATTTGGATCCGATCGGGGAGGAAAGAAAAATCTAGAGTTGGTGCCGCTTCGAAGGAAGAGGAAACAAGAAAACTTCCCACCACCACTCGTAATAAATGAGCCTCACCAAATCAAGTCATTGCAAATAGTAGTTACTTTCTAGCGTACCCAATCAAGAAACTACAATGGTAACAAGGGCCATGGCAAAAAGACCTCCAAGGAGTACCAAGGCTCCAAGGAGAAGCAAGTAAGAGGGATTGATGAATCTTCTTCTGAAGAAGAAGAAGGCCAAATCAAATCCCTGGGCAATGAAGAAGGCTGCAAAAGTCTCACAAGAATTAATCTTGATGATGATGAAGAGACTGATGAAGATGAAGCTCCTCTTCACAGAAAAAGGAAAATTGATAGCCTAACTGAGCCCACAGCTGCAAAGCCTTTAGCAGCTAATACACCCTCTGGAAATACCAAGTCAATCCATGGTGGCTCTTCAAGCAATCCCCCAAAGGAGAATTCTAGACAAAGAAGGAACAGGCTGAGAGCTGAACAAAGAAAAAGTCAACTTCCACTCAGGCTAGAAGAAGCCAAAATTGAGTATGTGAAGAATGACAACAATTCCTCCGCTCTGTGTGCATTAATCAAGAACGGCATCGGATTCGAACTCAAGCACTTACTGGTAAATTCAAGGTTTCCACCAATCCATAAACAGCTCATGGCATGGAGAAAAGATAAGCCAATCTTGATTAACACCAACCACATCAAAGCTTGGTTGGATTTTGAAGTAATCAAGAGACCTGAAGCCATGAAGAAGGACCTCTCTGATGAATGTCCTTATGGAAAGCCAGATGATGTGCAGAATTCTAACCCATCGAACAGCACAAGAGCAAGACTTGCGGTGGAACCTATGAGTCCTTCTACTTAATCAAGATCAATACAAGGGTGACATCGATATCCGAAGATCATTTATGAATACTTCAAGCTATCGACATCGTAATCGAGCATGCCCGGAAGTGGGGAAAGTATCTGGGTCAAGCATTTTGTCAAGAGAAATCCCACCAAAACCTACAAGGAAGTTCTGGATTTGCCAGAGACACAGAGATGATTGTCAGAACTCTTCTCTATGACTACTCTAATGATATCAAAAGGTTTGGTGATAGGAAATTTGCAGACTGATCCATGGAACTATTTTGAAGACTTGAAGATTTTTTTTTGAAGACTTGAAGACTTGTCATTTAGAATGTTCACTTGGAGCTTGGTAACTCCTGTTGTTCTATTTGACTAAGTAGTTTCTGTGATTTTGCTGATTGATCTTTTCTGTTAAATCTTGAAAAAGTTATTTGTAAGCTTTCTCTGTATCATATCTGATGAACTTACTCTCAGATATCATTTTATATAAAAGATAACTTGTCAGCAAAGATCACACCTTGTGATTTGGTTGATGTTTACTTTCTGCACTTAATTATATGAATTAAAAGATCATAAGAAATGATTAAGTGGTGGATTGTTTTCTCATCCAGATTAGTAATAGGTCAGATAGTCATCGTTGACTGATCAAAATGGGGGAAATTTGTTAGGAATATCTGTTTAGATTTTGATCAGCAACCTAATGACTTATCTTAGCTCAGAAAGGTGATTAGTACTCTTAGTTCACTTGAACACTGTAAAAGAGGAAACTCACTAAGTATGATAGTCTAGCAAATCTTGTATAGGATGTTAGGTCTCAAATGTAATTTTATTTTCTGAAGAAGACCAAGAAGAAGGCATCCAGCAGGAAAAGTTCAACGGATTTGAAGATTTGAAGACTGCACAAGATTGCTGAAGACAAGGGTTTTTCAGATACCTATGTCCAGATATCTTGGAGAAACAAGTGTTTTGAAACACACGAGTTGCAAAAGATATCTGAGAATAAAAGGTTTCTGAGACGAGGAAAGTGCCCAGATATCTACACTCGGATACTCGACATAAAATATGCTTCAAAAAGAAACATATTATAAAGTTGTTTAAATAAGTGGTATCTTGAGCTATGATGATCTCTGAAAAGAACGCAAAGCCTCGTAAAGCTTGCATAGTTCGCTGGCACTACTGAGACAAAGTATAGTACAGTGCATTAAATGCGCAGACAGAAATGTCTGAACAAAAGTTGTAGCTTCTGAAGAAGAAGACAAACCTGCTACAGTATTATACTCAGATATCAATAGTTTGAATTTGATTTAAGTCTAACGGATACTATTCAAACGACACTCAAATTCATCTATAAATATCAACACTTAAACTGCTTGATAACACACCTCAGAAACACTGAATACTCACACAAGCGCTCTCAAGCAAACTACTTACCTTCAAGCTTTCCGTTGCGACCAAAGCTCTTGATTCTAAGTAGCACAAAAGTTCTAAGTGTCCTGATCCTTAATGAGCATTGTTATTTGTGAAAGAGTTGAACTAAGATTTCTTATCTAAGTTTCATTCTCTTGAACACTTACCATAGACTTGGGTCAGTAGAGAACAAGATACCATATATTGCAAAGTGTATTAAGTATACTTGATTCACAGAGCTATCTGAATAAGTAAACAAGTTATTAAAGAAGCTCACCTGACAAACAAACCTAAAACCAACACCATATACGGCGTGGAGTGCATGAAGTACTTAGTTTGGGAAACTAAGGAATAACTCCAAGGTTATTGAGCAAAGGAAGTACTTAGTTTGGGAAACTAAGGAACAACTCAAAAGGTTTCGAAGAAAGTACTTGTTTGAAAGCCGGGGAATAACTCAGGGGGAATACTTGGTTGGGAACCTAGTGCATTTAGGAATCAAGAAAAGATATCTGTAAGGTTACCTCATTTATCTTAGTGGATTCTAGGTCTGAAAAAGACCAAAGTGGATTAGTTGAAGGATTACGCCACCTTCAGACACCACTATAAAAAGACTTGTGTTATTTAATTTCTGCAGTTTATTACTTGTTTTATTTATATTGCAAAGTACTTACACTTCTCAATAACACGCACTTATCTTAGAAGTCTTCCACTCTCAAATTAAGTATCGATATCCGGAAACTATGCTTATCGACAAAAGTTTTAAAAGACTATTCACCCCCCTCTAGTCTTTTACTTTGCCGTTATCTGGACAACCACTTTCTATTTTTACTTCAAAGAATGTAATCGACTAGTCGTTATTCTAGAACATGAACTCCAAACTTTTCGTATTTGTTGTTTTGGACTTGAAGTAAACTTGTGAACTTTATTTTGTTTATTTTGAATGTGGAACTACTGAATTAGTATTTAATTTGGCTACAAAATGCTATTTCAGTTTTTGTTTTTAATTAAAGTTCTGATTAAATTCGATCCAATCCGAACTTTTTCGGATTAATCCGAAATCCGATCCGATTGTTCAGATCGGATTTCGGATTGAGCCTTTAGTGGTCCGAAACTTCGAATTAATCCGACTTGGACGGACGGATCAATTAATCCGAACGTGACTTTCTGAAAGCACTAAGCTCAAACAATTGATTAGGAAAGCTTCGCGAAGAGATCTTCTAGAAACTAATGGACAAAATGGTCATTTCAATCCTGTCTAACATTGACTTTTAAGGGAGAGGATGTAATAGTGAATTTCTATATATATATATATATTTGTAATTTAGCATAAATCTTAGGTGTTTTATGTAAAATTTTTTCCCTTTATATTTTGTACTTGGCATAAATCTGGGCATTTCGGCTATACACTTTACATTCAATTCCATTTCACATCCATCACCTTGTGGTGCAGTCACCCGCTGCAAATTCCTCACTCGCCTTCTCGTCGAGTACGTCTCTCTGCAACTCAAACCACAATTCTCACATTCTCGCTAGTTTGAATTTATTGTTTGATGCTTATGAATTTCTACTCAACAATTGATTACTTGTTTCTCTAACTTTTCTTATTATTCCATTTCCAATCGTTCTATTCGCGATTAGGGTTTGATTCTGCTTCTGTTTGTTTTACCTCAATTTTTTCTCTAGTGTGACTCGTTTTTTTGGTTTTGTGATAGGATGTTTTTGTTTCATTTTGGTTGTTGCTGCTTATGTTGGAATTTGAAAGTTTGGTGCATTATCACAAGTGTTCCTTGTCAGCATTATTTATTTAGTTTCTATAATCGTTGGATTGCTTTGTATTTTGTCAAATTTCTGTCTATAATATATGCTCAGGGATGGGATAAGAAGGTGGAGGCTTCAAGTATCAGAATCGGCTACAAAGAGAAAGGAAACCCTGTGAGGAAGATGGCTTCTGCTGATAAATTTTCTGGGTATATTTTCATGTGCAATGGGACAACAAAAGCTGATTGCTACAGATATAGAGTATTTGGCTTACCGGCAGGTCGGCTGGATGCTGTTAAGAAAATCCAACCACAGATGAAACTATTTCTGTACGACTTTGATTTAAAACTGTTGTACGGTGTTTACACTGCATTATCTCATGGAGATATGGGACTTGAGCCGTTTGCTTTTGGAGGTAGATACCCTGCTCAGGTAATTCTTGGGAAAATCACTGTTGGTTATGACCTTACATTCGGCAGAACTTTTACCCGGCTCTTCTGTGACCTCAATTTTACTGTCGATATGTTTCCGTATCATCCGAAACTCAGCCAATGTGATCAAGAAATGTCAGACAAATGGTTGTTGAAATTTTGATTTTATGGTCTTTGGAACGGTGTTAGATCTATAGGAAATATAGTGGGTAGAGTATGCATTCAAACAATGGCATTGGTTTGCATGGGATATTAGAGATTATCAATCTCACAGATGTGGAATAATTTCCAATGAGTTGATAGTCTTGATTCTTTGAATGTTAATAATATAAATTGAATTGTTAGGTCATGTATATGGTCCCATTATGGCCATTTTTCTTGCAAGATGTATCTTGCTTGGTGGTCCATGTCGCGTGATGTTTGCTGAATGTTTCTGTTGAACCATGAGTGATCGTTGAATTTGTAGTTGCACAATATCATAGTAACTGCTTTATATCGATCGTTTTGTCCCATAGGCTACCTCACTGGATCATTACGAAGGTTCAAATATCTTATAGCATCTTTTGAATTCCAAATCTATCCGAAGATCAACTTCCACACGGGAATGGAATTGATTATAAAGCTTCAACCATTTAAAATATGTATATGTATGAAGTGCTCTTTTTTTCTTTTTTTTTTTTTTTTTGTTGTTGCACAAATAGCTATAAACAGATGATTGGTACATCATGTAGGTTAAATTTGGCATTTTCAAGGAGTGCTTACCTCTGCCCGAGAATGTCTTCAAGCATGCTATAAAAGATAACTATAATGGAGGTCCTAAATTCAGGACAGAATTGAGTGATGAGCAGGCAAGATCGATGGCTATCTCTACTTTTTATTTATTTTTGGTAATATGATAGTTGAGTTAAATTGTTTGTTTTGTTAATTTTGGTGTTTTAGGTAAATAACCTGGTGTCAATGTTTCGTCCATTGTTTGTGCAACCCCTTGTTGCACCTTCATTAGTTTCTGATGGCCGATATGTTCAGCAAGGTCAAGTGGCTAGTCCCATCATCCATGCACCTGCCCCAAGAGCATGTCATCCAACAAGAGAACATGGCCAAACATATTTTCCTGAGCGTGATCACCAGCAAAGACACAGCAGGTGATTTGCTTACTGTCCCTCGGGTAATGACTTGTATGTGAGCTCTTTTGTTTCTTATTCTTCTCACATCATCACAAGATAAGTAAAATGTTCCTTTCCGTCTGCTCACAATTGTCTGCACTTTTTGTTTTCTTATTTTATCTCTCATCATTTGGTGACTATTATTTTTATGGGAGGAATGAACTTGATAATGATAATTCTAAATTGGTGGTTGTAAAAAACTTTATATTTTACGAATGACAAGTGGTATCCAAAAAGACATCGGGAAGATGAGATGGGGACGGAGGTAGTCTATATTAATCAGGATGATAATGGCATTTTTTGGAAATCCTCAGTGTATTCCGTTCACTACTTATCTTTGTTTGTGTGGTTAACTTCCCTTTTTTTTTTTTTTTTTACTATTTGGTTTCACAACACACAGCTTTGTGGGGTTGTGATCCTATGTGTATCTCTTAGTCTTAACCCACTTGTCCTGCTCGGAAGTCTTTCTACTTTTTCAATCAATAAATAATCTACACATCAAATGCACTTGAATTATGACTTTACAAATATTGTAATAAAAACCAGTAAAGATTCACTAACACAGATCCATAATGTAAACTATCACAGATAATTTTATTAACTCATTAATATCAAAATATTGAATTTCTTTGTTCAATATTGTGGTAGATTCGTGATCAATATGAATAGCTGAATTCTGAAAATTCTTTTGAAATTATAAAGTTAACCTCCACTTGAATTCATAGTAAACCTTTCTGTTCGTTTCTCTTCTTCGTTTTGTCTCACTTGATGATGATTCTCATTTGTCTTAACGCCAAATAGTTCTTTCTCTTTCATTAACTGTGTTAATCCTTAGATTCATCTTGTTTTATGGGTAACTGTAGTTATTACTGTAGAAGATGAGGATGAAGTATTCATATAGTATCAATCACTACACTTAGGAAAGTAGCCTGGTGGGTAGTGTTTTTTAAACTCAAGTAACTGAATTGGGAATGTTTTTTTAATCTTCACGAGTTATAAGTAAGTGTAAATTGTTACCTAATCACAATTTTATTGTAGTACAGAGTTATTAGACAATTCAGTGACTTATTATGGTCATTATGGTATCTTTGTAGTTTGATTATAATACTGGTCCGTGCAGAATTGCAGATGAACTAGATCAATTTGATATTTTTGGTGGAGATTATTTTATGAGTTTCATTGATTGATAATGATACTCAAAGTGAGTGATACAATTGTACTTGTTTTTAGATCAATTTATGGCTATTGTCATTTTTTTTTCCTATTTTATTATGATACTCAAAGTGATTGATATTGCTGTTTCTGTTCTCAAATCAAGGCACAATGAAATTGAGGGTAGAGGCATACTACATCCAGGAAGTGCTGCATACTGGGCTGCTGTGGCCTCTGAGGACAGTAGACATGCATATGTTTCTGTACCGGATAATTTTGGGAGGCAAAATGGTTTTCAGTCAGTAACTGCTCAGCATGGCAGCGGTAATGTGGCAGTTGGTGGGCCTATACTTACTGGATTGCAAAATCCAGGTGCTGTATACGGAGCCTCAGAGTGTCCTTCTTTGGCTTCTGTTAACTCTCAAACTGTTGCCCAGCAGACTGCTGCCATGGGTTCTAACAATGCAACCAGTTCACATCAATTGGCAGTTAATAACAATGTTTCTGAGCTTATTAGGGTCTTGCATGAAAATATGATGCGATCTGGTGGCACACCTGCATCTCTTAATAACGTAACCCCTGCATCCATGTCAACTCATTCTAGTGTACCACTGCAGAATGGCGAGGATTCCCAAGCATCCATGCCACATCATTCTAATGCACCATGGCAGAACTACGAGTTCACATGTATATCATAATGATGCGACTCTTCCTTCAAATCATGCATCCATGTCAACTCATGATAATGCACCCTCACAGAACAATTCGAGTTCACATGTATTCACCCGCCAACCAGCATCAACAGGCCCTGCTAATGAGGATATCCAAAGCCTAAATCTGTCAAGTTCAGCTGACTATGCGCATACAGGTTCTATTTCACATGGATTTGCTCATCCATTATCTTCATCACAAGTAGCTGCACATTCAACTGTAGTCCCCTGTCACCAAACTCAACAGTCATATCAGGTCAGCTCAGCTACTCATAACATGCCGTATCATGGTGCTCAGACTCAAGATGGTGCAGGTGTGCTTGAATATGCACACCCATCAGCAGTTTACTGGCAAGGAGTCACCGGTCAGGAGTTTTATGACCCAAACCAGGTGAACTCAACTGCTCAGATCTGGTCAAGTGGTGACTATCAAACTCAAACAGGTTCCAATACTTATGGTACACATCAGGCGTATTATACAATGCCAATGCAGGAATCTGGAGTAGCATATGGGATGCCACAGTATGATTCTTCAATTGGAGTGGCTCCCTCCGTCTTCGCTGCTCCCAATGCGACACAACAGCAAGCATATTATGGCCATCATTAATTTGTTGAGTGTTAGAGGTCCCTAGATGATACAGTGTATAGTGTGTGGAGGTAGTTGCCAAACATCTTTTGCTAAAGTTGTTGGCCAGAGTGCGTTTTGTAACTGAGGGCATATGAGCAAATTTGTTCAAAACCTGTCATGCAGGTTGAATGGTTAAGGAAGACTTTATCTACCTTTAGGTAGGTTAAATGCCTTTAAACACAAGCAAGCTGTTAAGCCATCACTTATCCATCTCATTTTAAAATTGGAAAAATCTTAAAGAAAGTACCTTGACTTGGTATTGCTCAGTTGACGGTGATCGATTTTGGTATCTTTGAATGATTTCTTGTCCAATCTAGGTACTCGTAACATGTGGTGGTGTAGTTAAATGCTTAGAAAAATGTTGGACTTAAATGTAAATATGATATACTTTGTTTAATTTCCAACAGTCCCAATTTTATTAAAATGTTCAGAACTAGCCAATTTTTCATAAAAAATATTTGTGAACAGTATTTCATTAAAGAACAAAATAAGATTGATAAAATTAATATGAGCCATTGTTTATGTTTTTTTAAAACTAGTTTTAAAGTACGTGTCATGTGGGAACTGTATTCGAACAAAAGTTGTCAAAGTATTCGAACAAAAGTTATCAAAGTATAAAACTCGGTCGCCGTTAACTTAGGGTGCCAAAACCCGGTAACACAACAATTTTATGGTACCTTTTTAGATTTTTTCCCTAGTTCAAATAATCCTAACCAGGATTCTTGCTATACAACAGAAACAGAACAATGTTACTATTTCACATTCATCCTTGTTACTCAATACGATGCCCATTTATTGTCTTGCAGTTGTATCTCGGACAGACGCGAAACCGAGCTTGGCTGGAAAACATGAAGCTTCTCCAGGAGTCTTTTGATGAACACACCACCCGCATATGAAACACCCGAGACCGTAAATCCAAGTATAACAAAGGTTAGTATTGTCTTCAGGTAACGCTTGCGAGGTGTCTGCACATATGCCCTTGCGGTTGCTAGCATTACGATGCACGGAAGAGAAACTGCTGCCACCATCAAGAGCTTCAGCTCCTTGTCATTGCTCTTACTGAATGAAAATCCATACACAACCGGAGGTAGTAGGCCGAATATCAAATAAGATAGTATTGCAATTAGTGTATGTAGTATGAAATTTGCTCTCCGTCCTAATACTTCTCTATAGCGATCTCTTGGTTCTAGTGCTTGCTCAGAAACTTGATTGCATTGCTGTTCTATGTGATCATTCCGTAGTTCCCAAAGCTGTCAAATGGTATAGGCAAGTTTGTTAGAGCCTAGAGGAATTAATATAAATGGATTAGTTCTGCATGTCTCTACAAGTTCGAGTGACCACGTAATACAAATTAGTATGCAATAGCAGAGGATTAGTACAACTACTTCGCCTATATGGAAACATTACTTACATTGTGGAAAATGATAAAAAGTCCCCCGATGAGATTGGCCGTTGCAAGCGCTAAAATGTTCACTGTGAACAACATGTGAAGAGGGTTTAGATGACAATACCATATGACATTCCGTTGCTATATAACTAACTTACATGTCGCAGCATCACCACCAGCCGCAGATGATACAATGCTTAGGCTAGCAATTGATTCACCTAGTCCACCGTATACTACGCTTTTAATCACTTCTATTTGGAACTCTTTTCTCTCAGTTCTGTCATCACCGCTTATAACTATAGGAGTTCCAGCAGATAGCAATGCCCTCTCTGGTTCTGTTGCAGTGTTTATACCTTGCTGTGTTTGCGAAGACTCAGCTGGATGAGCATTTATAGTTATGATTGTATCTTTGCCTGCATCATGTTTCATGAGACGTATAGACATGGGAAATAGAATCGTTTTATAAGATAAGAAAGCTTATTACAAAGTTTTTAGATGTCGAGCAGATTTTTCTGCATCGAAACTCATTATATGCCTAATGATGTTTTCTAAGTTATTCAGTCATGGATTTATTTATTCAATTGAGTGCTCCACTCAAACAAAGAGTAACAGTGGTTTTGCAATATGAATCTTCAATCACCTATTGCATTTTAGTTTTAAAAGTTGAAGCAAATAGAGTGAAAAAAGTATAAATAAGTACCAGTTTCCTTGACACTGAGGGTAGCATTAGTATTGTTGAAAGCAGATTGAGTTAGAATCCATGATCCAACTCGGTGCTCTGTGACTGTGTGAGGAACACCTACTGAATTGCTTGATGCTCCGTCCATATCTGGTGCTTTATGTGGTAAAGTAGATATTGGCAGAGTCTCCTTATCTGCAGAAACACTCCATTTAAGTATCTTCAATAAACATACGGACGCATATGAACCTAGATTTCATTTCAAGTTCTCTCAAGTGCAGTAACTGATATCTTAGCATACAGAACACAACACACATGTAAAAGTACGCATAGTTCTACCGTTTTATCAGATGAGTGACTGAAGATATTAGAAGTTTGAGTTGAACTTGTGATTTAATGCCAAGCTCATAAGACATTAGGAAATCGGTAAAACCTTTACCACTTAATTGTAATGTGTGATTCAATACATCATGTTCATCTGACTTTGGAGGATTCACAGTTTCTTGATTTGTGGATATCAGCAAATTCAATCCACCTTGCGAAATTGAGACTGAATCCTCCGCAGATTCTCCACTAGAAAATTGTGTCCTTTTAGGAGGTAATGAGGAATTCCCAATCCCATGGCTCACTTGGACATCAGTGCTATATTTCGAGTCCTTCAACTGCTCTCTGGTATATGCACCTAAATGTTCCATTTTGGGATCTGTTGCACCAAAGGGTCATAATGCGTAAATCCAACCATCTACCTGATATTACATGGATCTCCAAAAAAATTTAGCAGAAAAGTTGAATGAAGTAACTGTACCTATCTTCTCTTTTCTTGCTTCATCAGCCTTGTCTCCTGATCCGATAATCACATTTCCATTTAATGCAGGTTCCAGCCTCGGAAACAATAAGATCTCGCCTCTACTTTCAACCACGTTGTTGTTATGAGAAGTCCCTACAACTTCAGAAGTGTGAGTCAGTAATTGGGCCTTTTGTCCTGATGCTGCTCGACCATTTTGATCACCTAATTCAGATGACACTGGAACTTTAACATCACTTCCATGTGCATCAGCCTGTAAACTACTGCGAGCCGCTACTTGTGCCGTTTGTCCTGACGACGGTCGATCACTTTGATCATCTAATTCAGATGGAATTCTGACATCACTTTGACCTGCATCTGTCTGTAAATTACTGTGAGCCAGTACTTGCGCCTTTTGTCCTGACGACATCCAATCTCTTTGATCATCTAATTCAGATAACAATGGAATTCTAACAACACTTCCTTGTTCATCTGTCTTCAAATTATTCTGACCCAGTACTTGTGCCTTTTGTCCTGATGACAGTTGATTCCTTTGATCACTTAATTCAGATAACAATGGAATTTTAACAACAGTTCCTTGTGCATCTGTCTTCAAATTACTCTGAGCCAGTACTTGTGTCTTTTGTCCTGATGACAGTTGGTTCCTTTGATCACCTAATTCAGATAACAATGGAATTCGAGCATCGTTTCCACCTGCATCTGTATGTAAATTACTACCTGCATGTGACAGAAGCAATAAGTTCCATAAACATACGACTATATAGTTGAGACGGAATAAGGTATGGAACCGAGAAACATTACCTTCGCCAACTGATGCTTCCTGCTTGTTAAATGCAAACATGGAAGTAAACCAGTTCTTTTTAGTACTACTAGTTACTTTTTCACCATGAGCATTCTCATTCAAGCTTTTGTCTCCAAATATCCGGAATAACTTAAACCCATCCCCTGAAAATGGCAGGAAAAAAGGAGGAAAAGTATAGTTTCAGTTAACTCCTATATACAAAAAAAGGAATCTGAAACGAATAACCAAACCGAAAGTATAGTCTGAGTCTCTGAGATCTCAATAATAGTATATAGTTACCATTTGGAATGAAAAAGCTGAAGCATGACAAGCATCTGAATATATCAGGCTCTTTGTCAGCTACTTCATCATGCAGTGTTGGTAACTCATCAGCATCTAAACCTACTCCATCAACTTGATTTGTAGAGCCTTGAACCGATTCAGCAACTAAGTTGGGATCTATTGCAGCTTCCGTTTTGTTTCTCTCAACTTCTTCGTCAGAAGTCCATGTTCTGCGTTTTCTTTTACGAAGAATGACCCTTCTTGTGATGCAAGAATTGCAATTAGGACAGAACAAATCATGCGTATTCTGCTTCTGTAGTACCTTCTCGACATCAATTTCTGTAACTTCTATCTCATCTCCTTTTATCTGGTTAATGTCCACACTCTCTATCTCTTCGGAAGACTTATAATTCCGGTCAACTTGAACACTCTCTATCTCTTGGGAAGACTTATAATTCGCCAACTCTTCTTGAAACAAAATTTCAGATGGCTGTATATTTGGACTAGGCAAGTTATCATCCTTTACAATCTGCTTTCCTGCAGAATATATAAATCTATATTCAGTATTGGACTATATGCAGCAGTTATAGAGTAATGAAGAAAGAACTGCAAATTGCGCAAGAAAATCAATTCAGAGTTTTTGACCTCAATGCACTAGTATATAATTATGCTATGTTGTTAAGCTATAACATCTGTGGTCCGAAGTACTTCAAGAGTTCTACCGAGTGTTGTTTGTGAGCTTACTCCTTATGCATCACAATTTTCATATCAAATGAGGCAAGTCCTACCATCAGTTTATCAAGCATGCACCAGTATTTGATTGAACAACGAAAAACGGGAAGAACAGGCTCTAGTAATTTCAACTCTTTGTACTATTTACTGACCTTTATTTTGAAAATTTAAAGACTTGACTTTGATCATCAGCTTATGCAATTGTTCTTTATGATTCTGAATAAGATCCACACAGACACTCCCGTTCTGGTAAGTCCAAGTGCAGATTCGACATTTCCATATGCCTTCATTCACAAAAGAGACATGACATTGCAATCGGTACTAAATCATATATACAGTGCCTAATGTCCGTAACATCAACTTCTAGCTACTATACAATTAATCGCAAACTACCAAACAATGTCTGGAAAGTGTTCGTCTAGAAAATCATAACGAAACAATTCAGCCACAAGCTAAAAGAAGCGTTTCAAATAAGAAGTATGGTGAACAAGTACTCAATATTGCAACTAATTATTCAAACAACATTATACTATAAACATACACAATAGAGAAGAGTACAACATAACATTACCCAGCTAGAAGTATACCCAAGAATAACGTAACGAGCTGCAATAACCGAGGAATTTTACTTTAATCCGGTTACATACGCGATCTAAGAGTGGCCTAACGAGTAACGAGACAGATCCACCAGCCTAAGACCTAAAGACAAGTTTCCCGAACACCAGATGTATAATGTATATGGGGATACTTGTCATTTCTACTCTTCCAAATTACAGGTGAACCTTGAGAGCAAAGTTATCCTCTCCAACCACCACTTTGTAACCGATTGACAACACATCTATTACAAAGCAAACAGAAAAGGAAATGCATTGTTCATGACTCATAACTATATGCTACTTTTCAAGAAAATTTGATAAAGAAGAGAAGATCCATCTCCAATTATGCAATAGGAGTGTAAGTAAAAATCCAACAGAAACAATACATATTACCTCCAGGAGACTCATATGATGCCTGTATCCCAAAATTGAATCAGCATCAAGCTTAAAAATTATACATTAACTAGTGATTTAGGGAGGATGAAAAATGGAAGAGAAAGGAAAAAAAAAGGATCTTTTTATCCTTTCAATTTTCCTTTGCTTACAGACAACTAGTGGGGTTAAAAACGTGGGGTAAAGGAACAAAATATCTATGCAACTGTTCACATGTATATCGCTGTTACTAAAGGTTCAAAATTGAAAGTTCAATGTAACAGTTAAATAAAGCAAATCTTGAAAAACAGAAAACAATTCTATTACCTTCATCTTTGTCATAAACAACAAGATTCTCTGTTCTGGCTTCTGCTTCATCTTGAAACTTATTATTATCACCATTGACAATTTCATGGCCATTACTTTTGTGGGATTCTGTCCCATTACTCAATTCAACATCAGTGCACTTGTTCTCACTCCCATCTGCAGCAACAATTCTTGATTTTCTCAGTAACAGAGTTTCATCTTCATCAACTTGTTCCTCCATAATTAGTACTACTTCCCCTTCTTGTTTCTCCATCTCGACAAAATCTTGGTATCTCTCTGTGCAAGTAACAATTATTAATCTTGGTCACATTGCGTGTAAATGTTGCATAGGAAATGAGAGTGAAATATATAACTAGTTTGGTTTGGTCTATATTACTCGGTGTTAGTGGGTGCTAGCTAGTTGTGGTTAGGCCTTATCTATAGAGTTGACACTTCGCAATAATATATTCACAAATTTTTGAAAGAGAGCGTTAGTAGAAGCACGATAGGCGTATTGATGTTAAATGAAATACGTATAATGTTTAAACAATATCGATAATGTTTTTAGTGAGCGTTTTATATCGTTTTTGTGTATATATACATGTAGATGTTTTAGTAAAGCATACAATGTTTTTGATATAACTGTAATGTTTGTCCGTATTTTTTAATCTTCATAAACCCATCTTTCAAGAGAATTACTCTAATATATTTGTTCTTAGATTTCAAGTAATAAATGATGAGGTATAATGAGAGAGACACTGCAAGAAAATTAAACGAACAATAATGATAAATGTATTAAGTTTCACAAAGATAGATATGTGGATGGTGATATTAATTAAATGCACTTGTTGTTTTACTTTTGCAGGTTAGTCTTTTGGTCCCGGGCACCTCGTGCAGATTTCCTGCTGTCTTTCTTGTATTTGCATATTCACTTTTCTAGATAATTCACATGTCCTTTGTCTTTTCGAACTAAATAAACGTGCTGCAAAACCCATATCTCCTATCCTATGTAAGAAAAGATCTCAACAACTTTTTTTCAAGTACAAGTTATAAAGAAGTACAAGTTATTGTTAGTTCCGGTTAATACCAATTTAAATGTAGGATTTCGTTAGATTATTATTTTGAATGATGTTTGATGAGCAGTAGTCGTCACACCTATCAAAGGTTTGAAATTTATATCTTGAAATTTAAACATTAGTGTAGCGATAAGCTTGAGTGATGAACTCTAAGGACTTGATTAAACTGGTAACTGTTAGAAAATAAAGTAAGAAGCGTGTTAAGCAGCATGCTTTTTTCTTAAGCCTTGAATACGTTTCTACGATCATGATTGAAATCATTTGAAAACAATCATTATGACTATTACTTTTGTAAAAAAATCAAAATCGCACACACATTATGGGTTTATGGAAACACGAAAATTATGGTAGTTTTGTGATGATAATGTAATTGTATCTATTTGCTATGTATGAGGATTTATTAATAGGTTCCCAATCTACTATGTTATTAATTAGTTACAAGTGATTGATCAATCTTAAATCTATATATCTACATTAAATTGTTATAATCCCTTATACAATTCAAACGTTCCCATATTCATATATTAGACATCCTGTGAATCAACCTATGATAAAAATCATAGCTTTGAACAATATTTGTAAAGGCTTTTCACAGAGATTAATAAATCATATTATTTATTAACATGCGAAGATCTTGCATACACATTGGCATGGATATACACACAAATTTTCATCTGGCATATTTAAATGTATATTATTTTCCGATGAAAAAATTAGGTTACTCATGTTCTTCTTGACTAGTTTGCACCCTTCTAGCATGTTGTTCAACATTTTGGTTTGTTGAAATATGTTGATGCAGTGGTGGAACAAATTCACATAGCGGTTATTACATGATTTCTCCTCGTTGTGTTTGAACATTTTCTTCCCCATGACACCATTCGGACCACCCATGTATTGGACATCCCAAATAAACTGGCTATTTGGGATACATCTAAACTATCCTATTCATCAACTAAAACAATTTTATGTATTTAGTTTGCATCTTTAAACAATACTCATTTTAACTATAATTTTCTCACACCTCTCTCGGAAGAGACGTCACTTGTCCCTCGCTCCCTTGTCGTAATCGTCTTCTAGCGAGATCCGTCCATCCTAACCTTCATTGACAAAACAAAATACATGGTTGTGTTTCCTTCTTCACGATCTTCATTTCTATGGTTTCAAAATTTCGATTCGGCATGTTTCAGATTCCGACCAAGTTGTCAGCCTCTTTTCCGGCGAGTTCGAAATTGGATGGTTGAAAATTTAGGATATTCTTACTCCCATCGTTCCGATCTATCCATATGCGGTTTCACATTGACGGTTAAATGAGGAAAAAATTTCTAGCAGTGAATTTTGCAAACAAGGATAATCTTGAGAAGTTGCGAGTCCAAATAGCAGACAAGGAGGCTATAGAGTATTTGACTTAGAATTAAAGCCCATTATAATTGAGCTTCATAATTTTTTATTTATGGATTAACATTTTAACTTTTTTTTATTATTTAAAGTATAGTATAATAACTCAATAGTTGGCGCGTGGGAGTCGTCCGATTTTATCTCAATTTGGTGTGTGACAGTGCAATTCAAGATGAAAAGCTGGAAGACCCCACAATCAGCAACAAATCGCGTGTAATTCACCAATCAATCTAAGCCATCCAACTTTACAGATAATTGTTACCTCCCATTAGATCTCGACCGCTGATATTTTTCTATTCTTTGTTAATAATAATGATTTGTCTTTATCCTAAGAAATCTCATCTTACGCATGAAACTACTCTCCTTTTCTTCATCCCTCTCTTCTTCAATGTCACACTCTCAATGGCCAATTCTCGATTAAAATTCATTTTTAGGATAAGACAATTAGACCATAATATTCCTTACCATTTTATCTTAATTTTGATACGAGATTCTTGAATTTCCATTGCCTCGTCGGACGACTCCTATCAAACATTGAGCTCTGATCTACAGGCCGACATTGGAATTGAAATCGCTATCCCAACGAACATTAAACTGGAAGAAGTCAATAAATGGATGGTTAAAACGGAAGTGTTCATACTGATTCAAACAAGGGATCTGCTAGGTGCGTATTAAAAGATGACGAGTGGATTAGGATTTATACTCGGGTTGCTTGCCAAATGTAAATGAGAGTGAATTAAGAGTTCTTAAAACTCAATTCGAATTGGCATGGGACATGTGAATTGGGAATACCCCAACTGAAAATCGAAACCATTCACAAGAAATTGTCCAGCCGCTCAAGGATGTAAACTTGCAGAGAATTTGTGAGAGTTTTAACGCAACAATGATATGGATCGATGAACGACTCAGATTAAATAAGAAAATGATGATCTAATCCAGGATATGGAAAGCTGGAGAATTAGTTAGTCATTTAACTAATTCTGTTTCCTGATTCTAGAAGGAATTCTAGGTGGTTTCCTTATACTGAAAGTTACCTAAATTAGTTTTCTCGTCTTTAGAAGGATTAGTAATTAGTTTTCTTGTTCTAGTAGAATTTGGTAGTTGAGTTCTCTCACTACAAAAACCGAGGACAATCCGACGGAAAGGGATGGATTTTATCCGTCGAACCAGTAGCGACAAATCGCTAAGGGTAGCGACGGATAAAAGTTATCCGTCGCTACAGAGCGACATATAATTTTATCCGTCGCTCTGTTAGTGACGCATAATTTTATCCGTCGCTAATTTTGTTGACCATAATAAAAAAAATAAAAAAAATTAGCGACGGATAGATCTATCCGTAGCCGAATGACGGAAAATAAAAAAATAGAAAAGTTAGCGACGGATAGATCTAGATCTATCCAGCTTCACTAAAAACATTAATATATCTCCACCACCACCTCCCTTCCTCCACCACCACCTCTCCTCCCTTTCTCCTCTCCTCCTCCACCACCATCTCCACCACCACCACCACCTCTCTTCCTCCACCACCTCCTCTTCCTCCCACCACCACCTTTCTCCTCCCACCACACTGCCACCACCTCCCACCACCACCGCACCACCCACCACCACCGCTCTTCCTCCTCCACTCCACCACCCGCCTCTCACCACCACCATCCGCCTCTCACCACCACCCATCTCTCCACGCCACCACGCCTCGGATCTCATCGCCACCACCTGGGATCTCCACCGTCCACCTCCGGATATTCGATTTATCTTTTTGTACATTTTCAGTATTTTAGGTATTTTAGTTTGTACATTTTAGGTATTTTAGGTATTTATCTTTTATCTTTTTGTACATTTTCGGTATTTTAGTTTGTATTGTATTATTGTACAATGAATTTTTATTATTGTCATTGTATAAAATTTTCGATTTATTGTATAATCGTATTGAATATTGTAGTTTCGATTTGAATATCAACCGAATTATTGTCCGAATTGAATATTGTAGTTTCGATAAATCAATATCTCGTATACGAATACAAATTGGATACGAATTAATCCGTATACGAATATAAAAATTCGAATACGGATTTTTTTTTTAAAAAAATAGCTTTTCCGTCGCCCCATGTATCGACGGATAGATCTATCCGTTGCCCCATGTATCGACGGATAGAATCTATCCGTCGCTACATTGGGTGACGGACAGAATCTATCCGTCGCCAATAATCGATTTTTTTTTTAAAGTCAAACAGGATAATCCGTCGTCCATTATCGCGAATTGGACGGATATCTATCGCCATTGCTCGATGAGGCGACAAAATTTTATCCGTCGCCCGGAGGCGATGGATCGTGATCTGCGACGGATCTATCGTCGCTTCTGGACCGATTTTGTAGTGTCTATATATAGTCAAGGGGGCTTGTTTGTTACATAGATCAGATCAGACTAGAATATCAACAGTAGAAGATTGATAGGAAGTTATGGATCATACTTCGGAGAATAGCATATTAGGTTGCTCTTATCTTTTATGTAGGATTATTCTTGTCACGTCGTGTGGTTGTAACCTAAGTATCAATAAAGGTTGTTGGTTGATCTCCGTGGACGTAGGCATTGCCGAACCACGTTAAATCTTGTGTCTCTGGCTTTCTGGTCTTGGTTCATTGTTTATTCGATTATATTATTTTCCGTCATTATTGCATTATTCCTCATTGTTTGAACTTAACAGAATTGTTGAGGAACTCGAAACTTCGATAGATCGACATAGCCGAACTCAACGACGGATGGTATGGCTAAAGTGAAATTTGTTTGGCGAGGTGATGAAGTATTTTGAGATACTAACTCCAACTCCTGTCATGCCAATTTTGGCGTGGTGGCAACATGGATTGATTAGTAAGCATTCAGAATTCAATATGGTGTTTATATTATTGATATAAACAAACATTTGGTTATGGTTATGAATTACTATGATATACTATTGGTATTCTAGAATTTTAAATATATTTCGTTTTCATAACTTTTCTGAGACATCTCAATAAATTGAGAATTTGAGATTAGTTTCGAAATCGAAATTTTAATTCATAGCCATAAGCGATCAACTATTCAATCCATGTGAATCGAAGAATATGCATAAGACACTTCACATTTACCTCCATAAAATTCTCTAAGCACTTATCGTCGATTCAATGCCATGAATGAAAGAATTACATAAGACACTTCACACTTACATCCATAAAATTCTCTAAGCACTTGTGTGTCAATTCAATTTGCACAACATGTGACATTCATTTTAGCAAATCATACCGTGTCGGTCTAGAATATGTTTACAGAATTTCTAGTATGTGAATAGTGTACAAATTTATTTAAGCAATCTCTCAATTAAACTCATCAATTTCAATGTACACAAACTTTAAACACAAAATTTTAAAAGTCACAGCCCCCACGTAAAAATTCATGAGTAAAGGACTTCAATTTAGTTTGGATTCCCTCGAAATCCCATAAACTATGGAGATCTCTCCAGATATCTCCAATCACCAGATGTAAATAATCGTTTCGATTTTGTTGAGGGTGACGGCCCCCCAACCATTGTTGAGTTCTTCCTAAATCGCGGACGTTCCAATCCTTGCACATCGTCCCAAGTCAAGGTCCAATACACTCCAAGGTCCAAAGCTCTAAGGGGTAGAACACGCACAAGTAACTTTGGAGGGTTAGGACCGAAGACCCGGTTTGCGTAGTGTCAAACCGGGTAGAGACTTTACTTGATAGAGACTGAAGATCTGCTCTGTATAGTGATCGGGATTAGTTCGTAATGATGACTTGACTTACCGTTAGCATGTGAATGTGTGCCATATATATAGAGATCTCCCAAAGAGGAAGGGCTCCGTTGGATCATGCCAAGTGTAAGGCTCGGATTGAGCCAACAATGCTCTATTAAGCCCATGGCCCAATAAGAAGACTTAACCCATTTCCCTTTTGGGCTTTCGAGGGTAGTTTAGTCATTCTCCGAGAGAAATTAGAGACTCTGAAGTCCGTCTCGGACCTTCGTCCGAGTGTAGGTCAGGGCTTTCTGGTCGGTCACAATCTCATGTAAAGCAACTCCCATAAACCACAAGGCATAGTGGTTCGGACCTTGATAGCCTCGGATCCTATTTTCTCTCTTGGTGCCAGTTCACTTAGTTCTTTATGAGGTTAGAGACTTATGTCCGGACCATCGTCCAGGTCGGACCCTCATGGTCTCGGACCATGGTTTGGGTCGGACCTACTGTCTTTGAGGTCTAGTTCATCGTTTCACTCAGGAGGTCGGACGGAGGTGGCCTCGGTGGGACCTTGAGGCCTTGGACCTTAGGCGACTTGAAACACCGTGGATTCGTTCCAAAGGCGTCTATATGGATTTGACATATTTCCGTATCAACATATGTCCCCCTAGTTTCCAAGTATCTTAGTAGAAGATAGTTGTGGAACTATAGTTTAAAGTGGGGAGAACATTTTTGTTTTTCGTTCAATCCGTCCCTCATAAGAAAAAAGGTGTTTAGTCCGTGCCTTTTGCCGTCCTTACTTTAATATCTCCCCCCCCCCCCTCTTACAGTCCGAGAGTGTGGTCTCGGATTGTAAGTGTGAAAAGGGGTATTTGTAAGTGAGATTAAGCGTGGGTTCAGAGGCGTGGGAAAGGAACACTTTTAGTTGGTGGTGAAAGTGGGATGGTCCACGGAAGGACATCGAGCGGACGGAGGAGTATGTGCTTTGAAGAAATCCACCTTATGTAAAGGTTGGGTTTATCTTGTGTTCGTGTCGATTCTTGGAAGTTCCAAAATAAGACCTACGGGCCATTAAGGGCGATAGGACGAGGTCGCGTCGTACATAGTTGATTATTGGGATAATCCAACTTGGGATGTCTGAGCGGACAAGAGTCCGTATAGTTTTAAGATCAAAGTAGCCATCTTGTAAAAGATTGGGTTGATACTTTGTTTACTAATCAACTCTTGGATCAAATAAGGACTACAGGCGATTTCATAACTCCACACCCGTAAGCCATTAGTGAAATCCGAGCGGACTAGGGTCGCGTGGCGTATAGTTGATTATTAGGATAATCAACTTGGGATGTCGAGCAGACGAGAGTCCGTGTAGTTTTAAGATCAACGCCATCATACAAAGATTGGGTTGATCTGTTTACTAATCAACTCTTGAACGAATAATGACCTATGGATGATTTCATAGCTCCACACCCGTAAGCCATTAGTGAAATCCGGATGGACTAGGGTCGCGTGGCGTACATAGTTGAATTATCTATCAGTGAGGAAGAAGATCACCTCCGAACGGATGAGAATCCGTGTTGTTTATGATGATTTATCCGTCCGAGTGAGGAAGATGTATCACCTCCGAATAGATGAGACTCCGTGTTGTTTATGATGATTTATCCGTCCGAGTGAGGAAGAGGAATGACCTCCGAACGGATGAGAATCCGTGTTGTTTATGATGATTTATCCGTCCGAGTGAGGATGAGGTATCACCTCCGAACGGATGAGAATTCGTGTTGTTTATGAATCGGTTTTCCGGGATTGTCCGGTAGGGACACCCGAATGGGCCGGTCAGGTGCCTAAGACAGAGCCAACCATCCATAAGAGGATGGGGTGCTATCTCCGACGTTCCAAGTGTTGTTGGAATTCTAATCGTCGTGAAATAAATAGTTTGGACGGATCCATCATTTCACCTAGTAATTTGAACTATACTGTTGGATGAATTTTGATCGATGGCCGAGATTTAATCCTGAATTGATGTGACGGTTGGGCTTCCAGAAATATCCTCCTATAAATAGGGCACCAGTCGCTTTCATTTCTTCACTTTTAAAGAGAGAAATTTCGCAAACTGAGTGAATTCGAAGTGCTTTTGAGTAATCCGAAGCAGTTTCAGTGCGGTCCGAATCAAGGAGTGAGTTCGAAGCAAAGCAGGTCGATCCGAAGAAGTCAGCTGCCTTCAATCCAACCCCTTGGGTTTTTGCAAGTAAGTGTTCTCTCCTTGTCTTTCAATTTTGTTAAAGTAGTTGTCCTTTGGAAATTCTTTGCATGTTTGTCTCGTTCGGATAGGTGTTGTATGTAGTCCGTTCGGACGTATGTAGTAGATCTCTTCGGAACCTCTAAGTTGTTTGTACTAACTGCGTACTAACCTCGAACTAACTACATCCGACAACACTTAGTTCTCTGCGAACCCCTTATGGGTTTTAACCATAAGTTACATAAATGGACCCTCGGACCATGAACCTTTAACTTATAGGAACTCCTTTCTTTCCCTAGGAAGTCAGAGAGCGATAGCCAAAACCTTACCGAAGCCGGTGAGTATGCGTCTGATGTGACCTCCGAAGAGGTTGACATTGGTAACGTGGAGGATTGTTGGTCCAGATAACGGCAAAGTAAAAGACTAGAGGGGGGGGGGGGGTGAATAGGGTTTTAAAACTTTTTTCGATAAAAACTATTTCTCGAGATATACGTGTAGATATCGATACTTAGATCAGGCGGAAGACTTAAGATAGATAAGTCTTGAAGCAGGTTAAAGTGTGTGTGTGTTCTTTGAAATGTAAGTATAGAAAAGTAAATAACACAACAAGTATAGTGGTATCTGGAGGTGGAGTAATCCTCCAACTAATCCACTTCGGTCTTCCAAAGACCTAGAATTCACTAGAATAGATAATTGAGGTCACCTTACAAAAATCCTATTCTAAGATTCCTTAAAAAAATGGTTCCCAACTAAATGTTCCCCGAGTTGTTCCCGGCTTTCCTGACCCAGTACTTCTGTCTCGGAAACCTTTTGAGCTATTCCTAGCTTCCCGAGCTAAGTACTTCCTGTGCTCAATAACCTTGGAGTTATTCCTTAGTTTCTCAAACTAAGTACTTCCTGTACTCCACACCAGTGATGGTATTGGTTTTGGTTTGAGTTGTCAGATGAGGTTCTTTAATAACTTTTCAGTTAATCAGATAGCTCTGTGAATCAAGTATACTCAATACACTTTTCAATGTATGGTATCTTGTTCTTTTTACTGACCTAAGTATTAGATAAATGTTCTAGAGAATGAATCTCAGATACTTGATCTTCCAATTCAACTCTTTCACAGATAGCTGTGCTTGTTTAGGATCAGGACACTTAGAACTTCAGTGCTACTTAAGATCAAGAGCTTTGGTCGCAACAGAAAGCTTGAGAGTAAGTAGTTTGCTTTGAGAGTGTAAGATGTTCAACGTGTTTATGGAGTTCAAGGTGTGTTCTCAAGCAGTCTAAGTGTTGATATTTATAGATGAATTTGAGTGCCGTTTGAATAGTATCCGTTAGGCTCAAATCAAATTCAAACTATTGATATCATGTATAATCTTTATGTGAGTTTGTCTTCTTCTTCAGAAGCTACCGTTGCTTTTATTCAGACATCTCTGTCCGTGCATTTAATGCATTGTACTATACTTTTTGTCCTGTAGTGCCAATGGAACTATGCTTTGTATCAGAGACAACCTTGATCAGATTTCTCTGATTCTTTGCACGTTCTTATCTTTAACTTCATATACCACTTTTATTGAAACAACTTTTGTTTGCAATATATATTTCTTTTCCAGAAATGTGGTTAAAGCTCAAGGTATCTGAGAATAGATATTTCTGGACACTTTCCTTGTTTTCAGACAGACCTTTTATTTCTCAGATATCTCTTGTGACACAGTTTGTTTAAAACTATTCGTGTCTTCAAGATGTCACGAGTATCTGTAAAGCTGTTTGATAATCTTGTGCGATTTCTTCAAATCTTGATGTCGTTGAACTTGTTACCTTGGATGTCTTCTTCTTGGTCTTCTCTTCATAAAATTACATTTGAGACCTAACATCCTATACAAGATTAGCTAGACTATCATACTTAGTGGGTTTCCTCTTTTACAATGTTCAAGTGAACCGAAAGTACTAATCACCTTTACGAGACTAAGATAAGTCATCATGTTCAATCAAAATCTAAGCAGATATTACTAACATAATATCTAACAAGTTTCTAACAAATTTCCCCTTTTGATAAGTCAGCGATGACTATCGACTATTACAAATCTGGATGAGTGAACAATCCGACACTTAATCATTTCTTAAGAATTTTCAATTCATTCGATTAAGTCGAGAAAGTAAACATCAACAAATCACAAGGTGTGATCTTTCTTGACAAGTTATCTTTTATAGAATACTATCTAAGAGTAAGTTCTTGAGATAAGTTACAAAGAAAGATTACTGATAACTTCGATACATAAAACAAGTTTAGCCAGTCGGCAAAAATACTGACAAAAACTACATAGTAAATTAGGACAGCAGAATGCTTGGCTCCAAGTAAACATCCTAATAGACTAGTCTTCAAGTTTTCAACGATGTTCTATGGATCGATGCAAATTTCCTATCTCCAAACCTTTTGATGTCATCGAATAATCATAGAAGTGTTCTAACAAGCATCTCGGTGTCTCAGCAAATCCACGGACCTCTTTGTAGGTTTTGGTAGGATTCTTCTTGACAAAATGTTTGACCACGGATACTTTCCCCACTTCGGGCATGCTCTATTACGATATCGAAAGCTTGAAATATTCGTAGATAATCCTCGGATATCGATGTCACCCTTGTATTGATCTTCAGTTAGATAGAGCGACTCATGGGGTTCCACAGCGAGTCTTGCCCTTGTGCCTGTTCCTGTGATATTCAGAATTCTGTGCACATCATCTGGCTTTCCATATGGACATTCATCAGAGAGGTCCTTTCTCATGGCTTGATTCTCTTGATACTTCAAAATCAACGACTTTAATGTGATTGGTGTTGATCGAGGTTGGCTTATCTTTTCTCCATGCCATAAGTTGTTTATGGATTGGTTGAAATCTTGAATTTACGATAGATGCTTAAGTTCGAATCGATAGCCATTTTTGATTGATGCACTGTGAGCGGAGGAATCATTGTCATTCTTCACATACTCTATTTTGGCTTCTTCGCTGAGTTGAAGTTGACTTTTCTTTGCTCGACTCTCGATCTGTTCCTTCTCATCTTGAATTCTCTTTGGGGTTGTTGCTTGAAGAACCACCTGGATAGACTTGGTATTTCGGAGGGTGTTTTAGGCTGCTAGGGCTTTGCGACTATGGGCTCGATTAGGCTTTCAATTTTCCTTTTTACGTGAAGAGGGCTTCATCTTCATCGGTTTCTTCATCATCATCAAGATTAAATCTTGTGAGAGTTTCTGACCGCCTTCATTGCCCGGACTTGATTTGGCCTTCTTCTTTTTCTTGGAAGATTCATCAATCCCTTTAACTTTGTCTTCTCCTTGGAACCTTGGTATTCCTTGGAGGTTTTGTGCCATGGCCCTTATTATCATTGTAGTTCCTTGATGGGTTTACGGGGCGGCTACTATTTACCGACTTGGCTTGAGGAGGTTCATTGATTACGAGTTGTGGTGGGAAGTTTTCATGTTTCTTCTTCCTCTCTGAGCACTTTGACTCAGTTCTTCTTGTTTCTTCTCCTTCTTCCCATTCCACAATTTGAGGTCAGTTGTACCTCTTTCCCCCTTAGTCATTGTTGGTGACTCGGTCTCATACAAATCTGAGAGAGTTAAATGCCCTTGCAAATAATTGTGGCGGTGACCAACGAAGTTGACTTTGAGCTCTGATTTTGCTTGATAAGTCCATTGTCCTTATCGGTGAGCTCTTGATGGGCTAGGATGGCATCTGCTTTTCAGTGATGTAACTTGCCTCTTGAAGCTTTTTCCTAAAGGCATCATCGTCCCTTATCATTCCAGATCTTTGAGCAATGAATATGCTAGTTGTTCTCACTGGTGTGAGCTCGGTGAACTTTTCATTCCGGAGGGGCGGAAGCAATTACTTCCTTGTTCTGTGAAGACATCTCCTTTTTCAGATGAGCCAGTACTTGGTATCTGTTCATGTATTCATGGGAGTGGACATTTGGCAGTTTGCTGAAAGTTTCAGGAGCAATCAGTTTCCTTTTCAAGTGTGAAACAGTTAGATGTTCATTGCGATAACTTTGAAATCTTGTCTTCTTCATCATCTGATGTCATCCCGATGATCTTCATCCTCTTGGACATTCTCATCGATTGTGTCGAGTCCAGCAACCATCTCAGAGATTGGTTTCTTCCCTTTTTGGGAGGAGGATGGTACTTCTTTTGAAGATGATGTAGCCTTAGCATCATGCTTAATTTCAGATACTTCTTCAGTATCGAGTTCTTTGGTGATGGCATTTACAGCATCCTGTAGCTCTTTAACCTCAGAGTAAGCAATCATCTCTTGCAGATATTGATCTTGTAGTTGGTCAAGCTTGTCTCTGGATTTAGCTATCTGGTCTTCGATTGAAGATGGGTATTGTTCTTCTTCCAGCGGTTATGCGAGTTGGCGATTAGGATTGAGTATTGACAATTTACGGCGATTCCTCGAATCCTCAACTACTTGTTCGATATTAACCTTTTGTTTGGAAGATGGATGAGTTGACTTTTGAGGAGATGGAGCGGAGATTTACGTGCTTTCCTCTCGGTTTGCTTTTCGGCGGTTGAGGCATGATTTCTTTGAAATTCCTCCGGTCCACAGTCTTTGGCATCATCATCATCCTTTTGTCCGTGTCATCCTTTTGGTGATGGTCGATTGGGAGGTTCATCGTTTTCGTTTATCTCTTCCTCCTCATCATCTTGGTCTGAATTGATCACTTGAGAATAGTGATCTTACGCCCATTAACCTCTTCTTGTTGAAGGTATAAATTGCGATGGCGAGGGCTTGAATGCCATCGTAATCTTGCGACCATCTTGTTCAAGGCTTGTATCAAGCTAATGCGCCACTTCTGCGAGAAATCCTTATGCTGATAAATACATAGCGTGTCTTATTAGGTAGGAACATTGCATGGATATCGTCTCAAGTCGAGCTCGTGCAAATGCGGTTGGTTGATCTGTGATTCTCAATATTCGGATATATCGAGCACCTTAACCTTTGCCATTTCTTGAAGCATTGAATATGCTTTGGCGGGGTTGAGCTTTGAAGAAGAATGGGTCCCTTTTCTCATCATTGGGAGCTGATTTGCACTTGTTTGAGCTGAAGAATTTTGAGTGAGCTTCAAAACTTTTGTAGATATCTGAGTAGAAGTGTAGTTTAGTTTAAGTTACTGAGTAAGTCTTTGCTCGGGGCTTGTGCTCTTGAGACAATTGGTGTCTCGGATATCTTGTTGTGAGGTGGAGACTTGGAAGTGCGGTCCTCATCAACCTTTCTTTCTTGAACGAGAATTAAAATTATCACAATGCTTAGGAAATTTTATCAAGAAAAGTTTAAGTGACAAATCGGTGTCACGAGAGGTCGATTACCTCCATGGGAGGCTCGGATACTTGTCTCTCACCAGGACTTGTGCGGTCTGGAATCTTTTCTTGTGATGAAGGCCTTGATGCCTCATCAATTTCCATAGGTGCGAGGATGTCATAACTCTGTCCCTTGCACTTCTACTTACGAGTGAGCTTTGAGTAGAAAGTATTGAGTAATTTAGAAGAAGTTTAAGATAACCCAAGGTGAAGAATGTTTATCACTTGATTTTCATGTACCTTCATGCTAGAAGGCTCGATGATGTGTTCTTGAAACCTTGTCGGTCTCTGTCTGGCATTTACGCCTTATCTTCCTTTTTCTCGGTTGGAACTGTTAGAAACATTTACTTTAAATGATTAAGCACATAAACATATATTGAAAAGTTTTATCTTAAGAATCAATTTATCACACTGTACGAGCTCAGTTTCTTAAGAGGTGAGTTGAGGGAACCTCCTTCTCGATTTAGAAAGCTTTCCGACTTCCTCTTGTTTACGTGTTTCTAACTTTCATGTAACAAAGAAATTTTATAAGTAACAAGATATATAAGCATAAAGTTTCACAAGATGAGAGTTAAACCATTATTCTGATCCGTGTCGGTGATTAGTCTCTGAAACTTCGTGACCCTTTTACACTTTGGTCTTCTTGTTCGATCTGACTTCTTTGTTTGAAGTTTAGGTACTTCACACCTTTCACGAGTGTCTTGACTCGGTTGCCTCCACGGTTGATCATTACGAGTAGATGTCTCGATTTGATCCCTCTCATTGAGTTAGGGAACACTGCTCTTTTGCGGGATTTTCTTGACTATCTTGCATTCTTTGGTAAGTCGAAATGGAGTTCATTTACCATTTCATCAACCACTTGTGGCTGTTGTGGTTGTGGTTGTTGTGGTTGTCACAGGCGGAGGATCGGTCGATGAAGTGTTCTTCCAGTTTTTAGATGTGGCATTTCATCGACATCGCGGCACTAAATTACCACTCATCGGGCTTCTTGAAGTTGTGCGTAAGCGTTCCACGATGATGTGTTTGCCAACAACCTTTGCTATAGGTGCTTGTTCAGCAACTTTGAGGTGTAAGTTCTTCTTGAAACCTTATCACCGATTCTTTATTCTTGGTAACCTTAGCCCTCTTTA